>CABFVZ010001647.1:34743-140484 GCA_902151445.1 Timema monikensis | reverse complement strand
CCCCCCCCCCCCTTTCGGGGCCCCGCCAAACCCCCCGCCCCTTTAAACCACCATGAGTGTTATAAAAAAAAGGCCCCCCCCAAAAAAAAAGGTGCCCCCCCCCCCCCCCAATCAGGCCTAAATACTTATTTTGTTTTGTTCTTGAGAGTTTGTCCCAGATGAACAGCTGCCATGATTAACCAGTGCCCCAATTAACCAGAATTCACTGTATAAACTTTACTGAAACAAACTGTAGGATACTCACTCGCAAACTATTAGTGAGACCTTGCATCCTGGAAATGGCAACACTCAACTGGAAAGTCACTGAGATTTGAAATGTGACTCCTTTTACAAAAAAGTTTCTGTTGTCAAACATCCATGCTTCATCCTTTTCAAACTCGGGAGAGTTTGGCAGGCATTTCACACCTGCACTCAGCTTGGAGCGCTCATTAAGAAAGTTGCGCATAGTCAGCCACAAGCGATTCTGCCAGTTTAGAATACCAGGGAAGGCTGAAGTGAGAATACAAAGTTAAATTTACTTTAAAAAAATAAGGTAAATTTGCTCACTAAAGAATTACTTATAATGCAAATGTATCAAATCTAGCCTTTTATTTAAAATGTTAATAACACAATTTACTCACATTTTATATGTGAAAGAATATATAGCATAGAGTGATAAAAATCAATAGACGACTAACACAACCCGTTTATTTAGCTGGGTGGCCAGCAGAATTGTGTTTTAAAAATCCCCGACTTTCCAGGTTTTCTTGTGCCGATTTCCAACCTTTACAGCCACTGACCATAAAAAGTATATTTATTACTTACTTACGGCAACGTTTCCCACATAGAACCCTTTATATTCTGTACAACTTAATGAAACCATTTCACTACACGTTTTGTCTTCTTTCATTTCACACAAACAAATACAACCGCCCTGCATGTGTGCCTGTTAGGGAACTAAATGATAAAGTTTTACTCTTGATTAAATGATAATTATGCTTTAGATTCTTTTTTAATATGATTGATATAAAAAATACAAAACATGTCAACATACATATTAATGAGAAAAGTATATATATATACACCCACAAATTCTTCTAAAATTTGGTTTAATTGTTGACGATTGTGACTGGAGTCGCATCAAGTTGGTTACGATACTTACATTTGGTTTCAGAGTATAGCGAGAGTCCAGTTTTACACAAGTAGTATCTTAATTGCCACTCACAGGGCATTATTTGTGTAAATAACTGTGTCACTAAGCAGAGGAGATTCTCTGCAGGTTCAGGATTAATATTACAAATTCAGTTTAATATACAAGCTGTGCAGTGAACGCAACGGACCCAAATATTCTCTCGCCCTCCAGATATAAATGTATACCTTCAATATTTTTAACTTTGAATGTGCAAAATATTTTTTCATGGAACCCTTGCTTTACCTCCTCATTTGGGAAACACTACTCTATGACATTAGGAACACGAAAGTTCATTGCCACACTTACAATATTACTAGTGTTATTCTCCCATCGGCGGCTAGGTCTTTTGTAGAGGGGTAGAAAGGCGACACTAAAATTAAATGCTGACTGAGAGTTGTGATTATTATGCACAACTGTGTTAAAAAGAGAATCGCTATGTGAGCAAATTCTCTGACACCCTGTTTGCAAATGTCTACAAGTTATTTTCCTTACCGTACTATTTAATGGTAGTGTTTCCTCTCCAATAGTCTCATCCATGAAAAAATAAAAGGAGCATTGCTTCCCTTTATTTGAATAAATAGTTTTATTTATTTTTGTAATGGCACAAAAATATTAAAATGATTATTAAATAAGCTGAATTCTATAATTTATGTATATAAAAACACTGTTTGAAGCAAAACACAGTGTAAATGTCATAACAACTCACTGTCTACAGTCCAATGTCTGTGTGATGTAGGAGAAACGTCGGCAAGTATCAGCAACCTTGTTGTATCGATCCCATAGTCCTTCAGCATATCATCTGGATCCACACCATTGTGTTTGGACTTGCTCATTTTCTCCCATGTTGTGATGACTGGCTGACCAGTGTCCTTTTCCACAGGTTGCTTTCCTGGTCGCAAAAATGTGTCAAACTTTACAAAGTGGTCATTTATAAATTTGACAAACTTCAATACTGATACTATTTTTCTCAAGTTCTTAAAATATGTTTTAGTATTAATACAAAAATGAAGGCTAATATTGCCAAGGAATGGAATACAGAAGAAATATATTGTCAAAATGATAAAAATAGAAAAAACAATTTTGTTAAAATTAAATGAAACTCAATATATTTGAGATGGTTGAAAAATTACTCCTAAGCATGCCAATTTTTTTTACCCCTGAGCTATCCAAGATTTTATTGTTCATGTTCATTCATCAATTATAGTTTATGGCTGTCGATAATAGATATAAAATCGTCAACCAAGGAAGGGGCTGTGAGAAAAAGCCATTGTGTTTACAAATTTTATTGCAAATTTTTTTTTTCAAAATAAATGAAATATTACTCCAATACAAACATAGAATTTAATTTTCTCCACACGGTGACCTCAACATTTCTTAAATATCTGTCAAAGGTGTCCTGGAATTTAATGACAACTTTTTTTCTTCATTTAAAAAGTTTCTCATCCAAAGCCGCTATGCTCTGGACAGATATTCAACAACTGTTGATATCAAAATGTGAATAAAACTAAACTTTATGATTGTACTGGAGCAATATTTTATTTATTTTAGCCAAAAATATGTTTTGCCATAAAAACTGCCAAAATTCTAGCCTTTTCTTACATCACATCCCCTTCCATCCCACATTTATGGCTATCAGGAACAAAGTCATTGATGACTTGTTCAGCTCTTATGCTACCATTTGTACAAGTTTATGAATTATATGGTTGTGCAGAAATAATTGAGCAGCATATAAGTCAGCACAGAGTCCCTGAGGACTAGGCTGTGGATTTTGCAAGCATGCATGTTGGTGATAGTGATATACTAGCTTTACCAAAAAAATACTGTATGCAACATCTAACAAACCTACCCAGTTTTATGGTGCATATTATTGCATATTTTTGCAAATATGCATCTTAATATATTAATACAGTATTTTTGACTATTTAAAATACAATTTCCTTAATTCTCAGGAAAACTACATTCATGAAAGTCCAGTCATACATTTTCCTGAAGCCACGGTATATGTCCTCCCCCTCTCTTTTCGAGGCCACGTCATACACCAATGCATGTGAACTGGGTGAAAGAATTATCCTGTTAGGAGATATGAAAGTATGGGTGTGAACCCAAAGACTGAATTCAGAGAAAGTGTTAAGAAGGTATGGTGATGACAGGGTAAACGAGAATGGTAATGAGTTAGTGAGTCTGTGTTTAGAAAAAGGTTTGTGTCAAACACATGGTTTAAGTAACAAGCTATTCACGTGTATACATGGCAAAAGGGCGATTTGAGAACGATGTTTGAGTTTGTGGTGTAAGATGAGAGACTTAGAAGTTTAGTAAAGAATACTAGGACTGTGCGTGGAGCTGCCTGTGGGTTGGATCACTGCCTAGTGATTTCAGTAGTCGACTAATGTAGGAATTTTGGGATGAAGCGGCACAAGAGTATTAAGCATGTAAAGTGAAAGTGGAAAAATTGCAGGATAAAAGTGTGGGAGAATAAAAAGAAAGATTGCTGGGAGAAAAATTAACTTTTCAAGAGTATGAACGGACTGTAAAAATAAATGCTGATGGTATAGAAAGTGCTAGGAACAGAATAAAAGAGGCTGTAGTTGAGTGCACAAAAGATGTGTGTGGATCTGCGGTGGTGAGAAACTTAAATTAATATTATTAACATCGCGTCTTACTACCTGTTCAGGTTGTACGCACTTACGCTAATGTGTAATTGTAGGGTGATTGTGAGATGAAATGGAGAACCTACGTTTAAACATGGGATCCGAACCATGGTGGAGGCCTGGCATTCCCCACATTCACAAGATGTCTTGTCAGAGGTGAAGGAAGGGTTTAGCAATCAGATAAATCTGTGCTGGGACCGGGGATTGAAACCCGGACCCTTAGCACAGAAGTCCGACACCTTACCCCTAGACCACCAGGTCACCGAGGAAACTTAAAGAGATGCATGGTGTAATGAACAGGTAAAATAAGCGTTGAGAGAAAAGAGAGAGGCATACAAGCAAATGATTGCCATGAGAGTGAAACAGAACGTAAGAGGTTGTGGTGCACATACAGAGTAAAGAGTAAATAAGATTAAAAAAGAATAAAGAATGCAGAATGATTTAAAAAAAAAAAAGCTGTTCTGAAAGTGGGTAACAAGAACAAAACAAGGAATGCAAGGAAAGACCTATAGCATTCACAAATAAACATGGTGAGATAATCTGAAATGAAAAGAGCGATGGAGACAGTATTTTGGGCGATTGTATGGCGAAATTGTAGGGAAAGTATCAAAAATTAGGAAAAATGTTGTGATTAGTAAAAGAACTAACATGGCTAAGGTGTTGAAAGTTATGAAAGTGTTAAAGAATGGCAAAGCTGTTGGTGTACATGGAATCACAAGTGAAATGCTTAATTGTGGCAGATTGCCAGAATGCGTGTGCTGGGATTTTGAATGTTATTAATGACTGGAAGAATGCTGCCATTGTTCCTTTATATGAGGGGTGTTAAGTAAGGACCATTTTGCAATAAAATAGAAACAGCTAAATATTTCTGGGCAATTTAAAAAAATCCAATTCTACATTTCTCCAGCTACTTTTCAACATAGTTTCCGTTGTTATTTAAACATTTGTCATATCGTGGGATACGTTTTTGTAGACCATCGTCATATTAGTCTACCGCCAGCAAGGAAAGTCATTCCTGAACCGTTGTTTTCACTTCATTGTTGGTGTGGAAATGCTTGTCATGTTTTGAGACAGAAGTGGTGTTCTGCAGGTAGACTTCAGGCAGCCAGAGACGACGGTTGTGTATCGTCTGACCTTGACGAAACGTCTCCGCATAATCCAGAATAAATGCCGCAGCCTGCTGTCTGCTGTAATGTTGTTGCTTCATGACAATGTGATACCCCACTCTGCTGCTCAAATGCAAGCTCTCATCAAATCTTTTGGCTGGCAGCAACTGGATCACCCCACCCCCCTCTCCCCCCAACAGCTCTGACCTTTCGCCTAGTGACTAGCATATTTTACTGCATCTGAAAAGGTTCCTCTCCGGCAAGCATTTCCACATCGACGTAAGAGTTAAAACGACGGACCAAGAATAACTTTCTTCGCTGGCGGCAGACTTCTATGATGAGGGTCTATAAAAACTTATCTCACGATACGATAAATGTTTAAATGTGTTAAAAAGTAGCTGAAGGTGTGTGGAATTGGACAAAAAAAATTACCCAAAAACATTTACTAGTTCCTATTTTATTGCAAAACGGTCCTTACTTAAAAAATGAATACTCCTTGTGTAGCAATTGGCTACAATCCTAGAAGAATCGACTAAGAAAAACGTATACAACTTACCCAGTTTCACCGGCCCTGCGTCTAGAACTATGAGTCGGGAAGAAAAAATAAACACTATCAAGCTTAAGCATGCCGCGAGGAAAACAAGTCTCTGCTCTCAAGTTTCAATCGTCACCAGAGCGCGCCAGACAAGCATGGAAGAGAAAAGATTTAAATTCTTTCTCGACTTAATTTTTTTTTCTAGTTATTAATTTTTATTTACCTTTTAACTTTACAAAATTCTCTTTCGGCTTCATAATATTAACTTTGTAATGAGGAACGTATGATATATGTAGATTATGATCAATGTTAAACTTTGGGTCAATGAATTTGTATGGATCTTGATACTTCATGGAAATCTATAGTTAATTCATTTATGTGGATATCGATACTTTATTTATTTTTGAGAATATTGATTATTTTGTAAAGATATCTCTTGACCTAATTGTGAAACTGAAGAGATATTATTATGAGGGTTATTATTGCTAATTTCGGGACTAAGTTTTCTTTAACATGATCTTTGACAGTTTTAAAAAAGAAAACCTAGACAAATTTCACCTGTAGTTAAAGTGTTTATTCTGAGGAATGCCTATTGGCCATACAATGGTACAATTTTATAAGATCTTTGTGTATAATGGGAATATGTATAGAAGTATAAGTAATAATGAGGGAATTTTTGAGGATTCATGTTGTAACTTATGAAGGTAGATATTAATTTGGTTATGGATATTTTGTTTTGATGAAGATCACAAAGCTTTACAAACTTGTTAGGTGAGGAAATAATTGATTTAGGTATCTTTGTTCTCTTCTAATGTAATTGTTTTGAGTTAAAGCCGTATTTAACTATGATATTGTTTTTTGCTTCAAGCATTCTAATTCATAATTAAATCCTTCACTACACCAACAGCTGACATTTATCACTTTGGATGACTGTAATGAAAACAGATTGGTAATATATTAATGTGATAGTTAACCACAGTAATTTAGGCCAATATTATTTATATATTTATTTGAGGTCGGACACAAAGTTTATTTAGTTTTATTCCCCTTAGAAAAAAAAATTAACACCACTCTCACAAAAACTTCTAACGAACATAGCTTCAAAATGGCTACTGACGAATCTAAACTATATGATTTGAACATAACGGTAAACAAGTTTTTTACAATGATGCAGACACGCAGTTGATGAAAATATTTCAAAATACGATAAAATAATCATAAAATCATTTATTGTATGTAAAAAAATGACAACAATTTTCTCTTTTCCAATGCCTGTATTAAAAGATATTGATTTGTGCACTATATTACACAAAATCAGTAACGTTCCAAAACGAAAAATAAGTACTTTTAACTATGTTTAAAATATTGTTTTGAGTTGGATGGAAAAAATTATTTAAAAAAATGAAATAGTATGAGAAAACTTAAGTTTACGTTATTTTAAATGTAATATATAACAGGTAATTAAAGATCTTTACATTTATAACAAAACTGTGATCTTTTACAAGTGTTGGCAACCTAAAACCTAAACATATGATTTTCGAACTGTCATCCAGGTAAAACCTATCGTGAACGGAATATAGGTTGTATTATGTCTCCATGGCTGTTTAATGTATTCATGGATAAGTGTATGAGGGATGCTGAAATATGCAGATGCTGTATTAATGTCAGGGAATGAATGAAATTGTTTGAATGTGGCAACTGGCAAAAGGGATCTTTTTAGGAATATTTCAAACACTAAAATTGTAGTTTTTATAAAAACAGATCATAAAATGATTGGCCAGCTTAGTATAAATGAAAAGCTGTTTAAACAGTGTATGATTTTATGTATCTGGGCAGAATGTTCTGTAAAAATGGAAGGATATATGGTGAAATTGACAGACGGGTGAATGCACCTGAGAGAGTGATTGAATGTATGTGAACTATCGCAAAGAATGAAGAATTATCAAAATAGGCAAAGATGGCAGTGTATAAATGTGTGTTAAAGCCATAAGCCAACATTGTTGTATGAATGTGAAACATGGATTTGTCAAGAGAAACACAAGAGCAAGGTGAAAGTAGATGTAATAAAGTATCTAATACATGTGGGAAAACTTGTATGGACAGAGTCAGTAATGAATGGGTGCCGAAGAAGTGCGGTTTGAAAGGGAATCCAAGAGGACAATGTGTAAGAAGCATCTCACGTTGGCTTAGGCATGTTGAGAGGATGAGTGTGGATCAAGGGATGAAGCAAATATAGGAAGGTAGAGTGTGTGAATTAAAATAAAGGGGTGGGGCATATAAGACATGGTTATATGTTGTGAAGAAGCAAGGATAAGAAGTGTGGAGAAAGTTAGTGAGGATGGATTAAGTACAGAGTTGTTTTTGAGCTATATGCACTGTTTCTTGCCTACCCCATTAAGGAAATGTCGTGATTATGTATGTAAGGTCCGTTTACCGTAGGAATTGTTTTCTGAAAGGCCTTTTACCCTAACAGAAATCTATTATATAGTAGGATATTGGTAGGAAAAAAGACCTTTTAGAGAGTAATTCCTACCGTGAATGGAGTTTATGTAGGTATGTATGTATGTATACATTTATTTTTGTCTATATCTTTGTATTTATTTCACTTAGTCAGAATTACATCTTCAAATATGCCAAAAGACAAAACTGGGACAAATGTAGTGTCAAAGCAGTGGATTAAAGATGATCTTATAATGGCAACTTATAGAAAATTAATATTTTGCGTTTGTTCAAAACAGGTAGGTACTATATTGGAATTGTTGCTTCATAGAGACAGTTTATGATCCAAGGTTACATTTCTCGCATTTCCCACCCTCATTACAATGTGAATAAATGTGTTAACTGCTAAGTGGTAAATTAATGTGATTATATTATAAGGAACATACTTAGATGTTACATTTACTTAAATTAATCTATCAGCGCTTTTGAGAAGGAGTTGCAGAGTAAACCAGTCATTCATACAGGAACATTTCGGAACTCTTCCTGACATCACCACCAAGCTTTCAACGTGAGGTTTACAACTATCAGAATCCTCAGAGATGTTGAGTCAAATAGTACTGTGACGGGTACGATCGGCAGATCTAAAGCGGGTAAATTTCACAACATATTGAAAGGTGATGCAGGCCTAAGTGTTTTGGAAATAATCGGCCAAGATATTCAGGGGGAGTATACAGAATAGGTCAGAGTGTTCTCTACAGAGACGGCCAGCTCCAAGAACTGTCCCATGACTACTTGTGATGTAGAGAGGAGCTTTAAGATATTTCAGCGTGACGAAGTGTATATTATTGGTTAGTTTTAAAATAAAGTTTTTCCGTGGAATAAATTAAAATTTTGTTCAGATTTTCAAATATATTTGGTCTTGATTATGTTCCTAATAATCTCCTTTCTCGTCAGTTTTAATGTTGGCATTACCTGATAAGTCCACCTGTTGCTCGGTAAGGTATCGGCCTGTACCCTTGACCCTGTAGCTACGGCCTTTCACCATGCCTTGCACCAAGAGCCTGCGAAATGGCTCTCGATGAGGTACCAAGCCAACTTGGTGCAAGAAGTGGTTCATCAAGCGGGCATAGTACAGGTGTAAGACCGCTGGAAATATCACAGGTTTTAAAATTAACTTAAGTAGGTACTCATTCATTTGTATTTTGATGTTACACTCGGTACAGTTGGGTTACTAATGTCTGGGACCTTTACATTTGACTTCAAATCCCTCCTGTCCTGTCTTCTAACACGGTTTATTATGTATGGAAGAAAGTACAGGAAGAAGCAATAGGAATAAATGAAACAAATAAGCACAGTACAGCTTTGGCAATGTAAAGAGAAACACAGTTCACCAATACTCTTCAGGAGGAAGTATGACACGTGTATTGTTTACCAATTTAGTTTTTCTCACACATGTTTTTTATTTTACTATTTTATTTTATAAAGTTGTGTTGTGCGTTTCAAACTCCCTCCTGAGTTTTTCTGATAGAATAAAACCTATGTCAAGGGATGGGGTTATTTTCTTCGAGAGGCAGCGATTACCTCTTTGTCACTTGGAAGGAGTACGAAGAGTTAATAGTGGTCCTCTTCCATGTACTTTCTTCAATACATAATAATGTGAACACCAAACAAAGAATGTAGAGAAGTTTTACTTAATGAGTTAAAACTCTATTTGAAATTCTAGCCCGAATCCTAATATGACTCCACCACACATTCTGCTAGAGCTTGATTTAACACAAGAATTAAAATCTAATATATCCTAAGAAAGACAAATCAACAATTAATTTGCACTTTTTATTGGATAGAAGAATAAACAGTATATTTAACATGCCAGTTGGATCAAACCATATTCTCTAAGATACGTGACACATTGGCAAGGAACAAACAATGTTGACATACAAGTAAACATAACAAGAGTACCGAAATAGTTTTATAAAAACATATAAACTTGAAAGGGTGGGAAACCATATAGGTAAAAATTACCTCAGTACATCCAAAGAAAATTTGAACCCCAGTCTCCCCATCCCCGGCAATCCACGAGGGTGGCATGTGTGACGGTATGATCATCAATCGTCACTCATTAATATGGTTTATAATTTTAGAAAAATGGTTCAATTATTGCCCACAAAAAATATGTTTGCATTTTCTAAAGGTCCTTCCTACCAGAACCTTATCATCATCATCATCATCATCATCATTATTATTAGCACCACGTCTTACTACCCGTTCAGGTATTGCAGCGCACTTACGCTAATGTGTAATGGTAGGGTGATTTTGAGATGAAATGGAGGACCTACAGTTTAACGTGGGATCCGAACCACGGTGGAGACCTGGTATTCCACACATTCACAAATTATGATTAATACACGTCTTGTTAAAGGTGAAGGAAGGGTTTGGCAATCATATAGATATGTGCCGGTACCGAGGATTGAACCCAGACCACCAGCATAGAAGTTTGACATATTACCCCTAGACCGCCAAGTCATCCTTAAAAGTAATTAATACTCCATTTTCTTTTCGGAAGTTCAGGACCAAGTGAAGAGTTGTGCTCCAAACGGGCAGGAAATTTAGGGAGTGGGGGTGATTACACATAAATATTGTTAATCTGCACATCCCGAATGCTTTTCCAAAACCCAATTTAGGAATACTGATATTAATAATGATTAATGTTGCTGTTATTATAACAGCAATATTAATAACGATTAATGTTGTTGTTATTATAACAGCATATTTAACAATGAATTATATAATTTAATATGGCTTAATTTATCTTTTTGAATTATACTTGATTGGAGTTGTTTACTTGTATTGCCATGAAAAGGCAATGAAAATAAAAGTGGCTAAAAAGATTAGTAGATAATTGAATTTTTACTATTTTTACCTGGCCCTTGTCTAAAATAATTATATTTAAAACAATATGTTTAGCTATAAAACTAGCACTAGTTTAGTTACGATTTAGTTATATAATTATGTTGGTTAACCTGTCTAAAATCAATGTTGATCTTATTTATTGCAATACATACTTTACCAAACTTAACACATTTATATTTAAAAAATATTTACTACTTCATATTGTTTGCTAGAAATATTATTTTTAATTTTAAAGTATGAGCATCCACTTTTATAATCATTAAAAATTGAATTGAATTTCTCAATAAAATAATGTATAACGAGAGCCCATACAATGTGCATGTGCAACTGCGTAGAGAGGAATGGATATGGAACAGAAGACGTGATCATGCATGATTACACTAAGGAATAATAAACGAAATACGAAACACTTCAAATTTCTGTTTCTGATTCTTCTGTTTTCTTATAGGATAAATCAAGTTACTGAAACATATTTTGGGGAAATATTAACTTATTAAAACGTCAATTGTATTAACTTTTTATCAAGACAGTGTAGAAATACTATACAATGATGTAATGTAATAGTGAAGGAAGCCAACCTGAAAGGATAGTTAGGTTAGGCCTAGATATACACAAACACACTTCTCTATTTTCTTTCTACACTTCACACTTCTTAAAACTTCCACACTTGCACATTGTTTTGAATAAGCGATTGATTGATTGATTCTTTATTTGGTTTATAAAAAGATCCAAGTGGCTCGTACATATATAAACATCCTAGTATTGGCGTGGATCGAAACCAATTAATGTTAAGAGTAAAAGTGTTTGAAGAAATTAAGAGAGAAGTGCATTTTTCTATAAAGGCCTACTAACCTATAATTTCAGGTTGGCTTCCTTCATTATCACTTAACTTATATTATTGTACAGTGTTTCTACACTATCTTATTGTACATTTCCAAGCTAATTATTACTTCTTTTTTTTATAATTGCTTGTGTAATTTTAATGTCCTTAAGAGACATGAGTGTTGAAACCATTTTAATTATTTTTCTATTAGGCCCTAATTTTTTTTAGTCTTGTAATTATTTTTAAATTGTGTTTTTAAGCGGTATTTCTAATTTAAAACCAATATTACCGTTTATTAACATTTTTCCTAAAAGTTTTATATTTATCAAAATGAGTGTCATTCATATTTTAAGAACAAGTATTTTAGTATATTTTTTAAATCTGAAATATTATAGATGTAATACCTATTTACATTTAAAATAAACAAACATATACTCTTAACATTTTAAAATTATGAATATATTCGAACTCGGGAGCTTTTAGAACTCCCGAGTTCGAATATATTCACAATTTTAAAATGTTAAATAGGTAAATGTAAATAGGTATCACATCTATAAAATTTCAGATTTAAAAAAAAAATATATATATGTGTGTTTTTACTAATATAGGCTTAATTAGGTTTTAAAATTATATATCTATTAAACGCAAGCTCAGCTCGACTTGATTCTCAGGATCTTTATGAAAAGCTCGCTTGAAATTAAATAGACCCCTACCAAATACCAATTTTCCCTCACCGTGTTCTTTCCCTCCTATGTAAAGGTCAACTGGCATAAAGTTGGAAACTCTCTCTTTGCTGAAAGGCTCCTCTTTATTGTGGGGGTCCAAGTACCTCAAGAAATACCACGAGGAATCCACAAACGTGTCCATTGTATCAGTTTCTCGAGTGGCATCACCCCCGCACCTTAACAAAATAATTACAACAAACTACATTGTCCCTTCAACACAATAGAGATGAAAGAACAACACTTTGTTTCACACATAATACTGACCGGCCATTGTCACAGACTACTCAGAAATAGATTTTTTCATATCAATATAAAGCTTTAAGTTGTTTATTCACATTTTAACTCCATCTCATATTGCATAGACCCGTTTTATTTCCTTTCTAAGGTCTTGATTAATGTAGTTACAATTTCTGTACTTTTTGTATGAATTTACCATGTAAAATTTACTATCAATAATTTAACGTGCTGCTTGACACTATTCAAATTATATTTGAAACGTAACAAGTTTAACTCTGATACAAACATTATTTTCACATTTTTCAAATGTATTATCAAAGTATTAAAATGAATTATCAGTTGAATATTTTATTTTATATTTAGTTTTTGTTCTTACACTAAACACAGTATTGTATTGTAAATATTAATAGAGTAATTATATTTGGAAGAAGGTACAGGAAAGGTGGATAGAAAGATATAAAAGGGGGACAAACACAATATGGCTTTTACAATGAAAAGAACACAGTTCACACTTTACATTGCTGCCATTGGACAAAGAGGTAATGGCTGCCTCTTGAAGAAAATTGATCGTCACCGCCCAATCCCCCGACCTAGGTTTCATTCTATCAGAACTCATTGGGGAGGAGTGTGAAACGCGCAACACAACTTTCTAAAAGAGGTTTTCCTTATAGATATATATCAATAGAGTAAATCAACTTACTTGGGGCATTTTGTGTGTAACCAATTCGTAGCTTCCAAGAGTGGTGATTGTCCTCGACTCGATAAACATTCTATCTCTGGTAGTACCACTGGTAGATCCTTAAACGGTACTGGTTGTAGTCCCCCGCAACTGGTACAGTGAATCATTGGTATAGGTGTACCCCAGTAACGCTGGCGAGATATCAACCAGTCCCTAAGTTTTGAGCTGACAGGGTACCCACCTATATTTTTCTTTCTCGCAATCTCACAGACATGTTCTTTCCCTGCCTCCTCTGTGGAGGACACTGAACTAACTTCATCTCCTGGTGTTGATGAAAGTGGGATGTTTGCCAATTCAGCAAATAGTTTGTCTGACTCCGACTGTCTAGGCACACCCAGGTGAGTATCGGTACCGTCTTCATAGCTCACACGATCTGTCACATACACAGGCAACAAAGCTTGTGTGAAAGGATTCCTTGCACTCAACGATAGCTTCCTAAAGACTGTGTTTTCACTAAACGTTTCACCCGGGTCTAGCTTGTCCAAAACACTACCAGGGCTGACCGCGATGAAAGTTGCTTCAAGTACAGACTCCGGATTACGTGTCCACACATTCACTCTTGTTTCACTTTTAATACCCTCCAGTTCAAATTCAAAGGTTGTACCATCGCACTCCCCAATCCAATGCTTCTGAACTTTGATAATATCGCGCCAGTTCTTTAGCAGGGGATCACTTAGTCCATCATACAGTGATCTGGAAAATAGGAGCTTTCATCATTTAAACTAATGCTTTGTTCAAAGTAGAGGCCTATATTTTTTAAATGTATTTAAAGTTTCTTGTTTTCAAGGGTGTAGTCCTCAATCACTCTGGATCAGGAGTTAACCTAGAGTCCACAGTCCGTGGATACGGGATAGGTTTCAGGGAATCTATGAACTTGGACACATTGCCTTTTTTCACTAATTTCTAATTAAAATTTAAAATTTCCTTTAATTATGAATGTAGGTGACAAATTACAGTAGTATAAGATGATTAAATTTAACTTGTCTATCTTTTAAATGTATTGTCTTGCTCGTTAATGTCACAGTAAAGAAGCATATATATATATATATATATATATATACATACATACCAGTAAATGATTATTTTTTAATATCCTCATAACTGTATTTCAATACAACCTAAGTCGTTTTCTTTAGTGCATCCTATATGTATTTTATTTTATGAATTTAAAAACATTCTGAGAAGAGGTCCATGACATAAAAAATATATTTAAGAGCACCTGTTCTAAACATGTTCTATATATTTTTTACTCTAGTAGTTATCACATTCCTGTCGGTGAGTATGCAGTCTGAATGTCAGGCTCATTCAGCCTAAATTGCTAGTGAAAGGGAGGTGCTAATCTAACTCGGGTGTACCAATAATTTAATGGTTTTCCCTTCATGCAAATGTGAGTACATTTCCTCAAAATTCTACCTTCATAATCCCTATCTCACTAACTTAATTAATGTATGTGTATAGCTTGAACAGGTAGTGAGACGTGGTGTGGAAAAAATATATTCCCATCGTGTGTTTCATTGGAATTGAGTAAAAAAACAAGGTTGTAACTTTTAACAAAATGAAACACTGACTTCAGTTTTTTTTAAATACTTTTGGCTGATTGTTATATATTTCTGGGGAAGTATTTAATTGAATAATGATATTAGCATTTTTCTTAATAGATTAATATCATAATTAATTAAATGATCAATATGTACATAAGCAGTTAATACTAGCTTATCTTAATGAAGAAAGAAAGAGTTAAAGTTTCATATACCAACTCACATACTTAGCAAACTGTGTCGCTCGAATGAACCACTGATTTAATAGTTTTTTCTCAACTTTAGCTCCTGATCTCCAAGAGCAACCATTTTCGTCAACTTGTTCATCGGCCAATACAGTCTGATCCACAGGGTCCCAGTTCACGAGAGCCTGTGCAAAGAATATCATCGAACCTGTAGAATATGATATAATTTAGTAGGCCTACTAATGCAGGTAACAGCAAATTTGTTTGAATCAAGCTCAATTAAAACTATGTTACAGTATTAGTTTCAAATTATGTTATATACTGTCTGCTTTTTATCCAATGATGAACAGTTAAATCTCTATGAATTAGTTGTAATTTGAATATTATTTGAGTGTTTGTTGTTTGTATGTAAAAGTGTTTAAAGTATGGTGGACTTATAACTATTTCATTATGTAATTAATAAAATGATAGAATAGTACCTAGTGAAATAGTAGAGCACAAATAAAAGTAAAAATACTAACATGTGTTTAAATACACTTCAATATTTTGATGCTATTATAGCATCTTCCTCAGGAAGTGGTAGTAGTTAGACCACCACTACTACTACTACTACTAGTAGTATAACTATTACTACTAGACTAGTCTAACTATTACCACTTCCTGAGGAAGATGCTATAATAGCATCGAAATATTGAAGTGTGTTTAAACACATGTTAGTATTTTTACTTTTATTTGTGCTCTACTATTTCACTAAGTAATATTCTATCATTTTATTTATTACAAATTGTTTGCTCAATGCACTTTATTTCATACATATAACCATTTCATTAATGTTCCTTCATGTATAGTTTAGTCCTTTCAAGTCCTATAAAGCTTGTTTTAGCTAATTTTGTTGCTTATTGATGTCACTGACCTTAAAGAACCAAATTCCACTCCTAAAAGCTCCCCTGCCCACCCTCAACATCAACCCTCTTCTCTAGGCAGCTTCATCCCCATGTCTTTGAGCAACAATAAAGAGTGCATGTAAATGCCTAGTTTTCTTTCGTGCAATTTTTATAATTTCAGTCGATTCCCCAAAGTATGCAGGAAAAAGACCACAAGATAGACCAAGAAAGAGATGGGGGGATCAGATAACAGCAAGTGTGTGCGTGAGAGAAGAAGAATGGAATTAAGTAAAGGAAGAAGAATTGGGAAAGAAATGAGGCAGAGGTAAGCATTTTACTAAACTGATGCAGTCATAGCCTGGAAACAGTTGATGATGATGATGATGATGATGATTATGACAAAGAAGAAGCAGCTAGACAGATGATTCAGTATTTGGAAACAAAGACTGTGCCTTGAAACTTCAATAGCACAAGTACACGCCTGATGATTATATCAATGTAATGGTAGGTTGAAGGGAAAAAGAACTTGATGTTAATAAAATGGAAAAGGTTGACTTTGTGGGGACAGCTAAGATCGAAGCGAGCATCACAAATCAAAAGAGAGGATTTAAAACGTTCACCTAAACTTTTTTTTAAATATTATTTACATATTTCATTGTTTGTAATGTGGTTATGATGCGGACTGTTAGTGTAATAGTACTGATCTAAACTCTTTAGAAACCTCTCTTGACCCTCGGTTGATCCTCCTCACCTCCTTTCGGTACACAAGCCCTGACTCGTACAGTTTCAGGAACAGAGCCTGAGTCCAACGATAATATGACACGTCGCAGGTCGATACTTCTCTATCCCAGTCAAAACTGCAGCCCAATTGTTTCATTTGGTTCTTCATGTGGGCAATATTTTGATTGGTCCATTTTCTAGGCTCCACGCTCCTCTCGATCGCAGCATTCTCGGCTGGAAGACCAAATGCATCCCAACCCATTGGGTGAATCACCTGGAAAAAAATTGTCATAAATATTCCACATTCAAATATTTGTAAATTGTTTTGATTTGAGATTTATTTTTTGCGTGCTTGACATCCTTACAAACTGACTTAGCTTAGAATGAACTATTTAATTTAGCCTTTTTTTATTTTCCTAATTGTAGATTATTGTTAGCAAATTTGCATATATTTTATACCAATTATAAGGGATATTAAATATTTGTTAAAAGATTGAAATTTTTGTAATTGTTTGTTTACAAGACATAATATTAGCCGTAGTGCAAATGTTTTTTTTCCAAATATGAAATTAATAAATTCTTTCAAAAATAATAAAAATGTTTATTTTATTAAAATAACAAATTAAAAACAATCTTTGGACACATGTATCCACAACAGTTTTAGATTTTTATATGTAGCCTATATGAAACTATACTATTCAAATAGTTCACCTTGCGTATATTAGTTATATTAAAATTTAGTCCTGAGTCCCCTTCAGTGGATGCATAGTCTGAGGCATCACTTTTGCAATAGACTAGCGAGAGTGGGGTTCGGATCATGGTCGGGTATACTGACAGTGGTTTTTCACTCTCCCTTCACAAATGTGTGTGCACTTCCTCTAAACTCAAAACTTCCTTATCCCTAGCACATTAGAGTAATTAGTATATTTGTGCATATATTGAAGTTAATAAATGAAAACATTAGAATAATGTATTTTGATAGAATTTGTGTTCTCCACGTCTCAGCCGTGCGCATGTTTTGTTATTGTGACTTGACTAATTTCACCCCTTCAATAGAGCACTCGGTAGGTGAGCCTTGACAAACAAGAACACACAATGCCTTTTTTATGTTTTACTTTGCTTTGTCCTACACAACAAATAAACTATAGATGATCTGTGTTATTAATAATCAACAATGTAAAATCATTCATGCATAATTAATGCTTTGTATTGAAAATATATATAATGTATTCAAACTGTTAAGGGGGAATAAAAGTTGTTTGTTTCGACAAAATTAATTTGGTTTTTCTAACTCCAGCCATAAAAGGTATAATTTATTGAATTTCAACTTTACCTTCTATGATTAGGCCCAGAATATTTTTTTTCTTAAAAAATGTGATGTCTCTCATTTTAAAAGGAGTGTATCTTTGCCTGTTTGGCTATTTCTTGAATATGTAGTTAAGAATTTAAAAAATATAGTTATATTAAACAATAATAACAATAAGGTAAAAAAAACTATATTTATTAGCTAAAAATAAACTCTTATGGAGCTATGTAAACTATTATTATTCCACCCTCTCGAGTTGCTGAGGGATGCTGGTGCAGATCACAAAGATGTCATCGGTGTATCTGAACCAACAAAGGGGCTGTAGCGGTTGTCTGCCCAGGAACATACACTCCAGTCTACTCATATATAAGTTTGCATATGAGGGGTCCATGTGTATTTCCATGGCAGAACCTTTTGCAGATAGATTTGGTCCAGAAATCTAAAGTAATTTTTCTCCAAAATTAAATTTGATAGTTTTATCAGGAATGTGGTAGTGGGTCTGGTACCGAGATATTCTTCTTTTGCAACGAGTCCGTGGATATGGAGGATATTGGTGTAGAGTGATGTAACATCGATTGAGACCAAGATGGCATGCTGTGGAAGAGGAGTGGCCAGTGTGTGAAGTCGTTCTAGAAAATGATTTGTGTCTTTGATGTAAGATGGTATATTCTTGACCAGAGGCCGCAGGTGAGAGTCCACAAGTGCTGATGTGCGTTAAGTGGGTGAGACACATCCTGATACGATTGGTCAGCCTGGAGGAGGGAATGTTCCATAGTGGATCTTTGGAAGTAGGTAAAATTGTGGTGTGGCAGGTTTCTGGGGGGTTTCGTACAGTCTTTTCATTGAGATCTTGATGTTACGATTCTTAATAGATAATCTGTTGTAGTCATTGAGATCTTGATGTTACGATTCTTAATGGATAATCTGTTGTGGTTGTTTGTTATAATTATCGGTAGGGTCCTGATTTAACTGGGTGTAAGTTTGGGTGCCAGATAGTTGCCTCTCACCTTCAATGATGTAGTCCTGGCGGTTCATAATGACGGTCGTTGACCCTTTATCTGCAGGCAAGATAATGATGTATTTGTTGTTACGGAGTGATTGGAGGGCTTGACGTTCTTGGTTTATTAGATTGCTATTCCTCCCGAGTTGGTTTTTAAAATTCGGAGTTGAGACATTTTGTACAACAAAGTATATGTATTGTTCTACCGGATGGTCTTGAGGTAGTGGTGGTGGGTTCCAGCTAGACGATGGCTCAAACTTTTTTGGCAGGGTTTATGGATTTGGAATCATCTGCAGCGTAGGGGTGCTAAGAAAAGTAATATTTAATACAGAGGTTTCTGGCAAATGTAAGAACATCTGTCAAAAGGATGAAGTGTTCAAAGTTATGGGAGGGAGAGAATGTAAGGCCTTTTGACAGGATGTTGTCTTCATGTTCGGATAGCTTAAGTTAAGAACTGCGCTGGTTGGTATCTTCTTTTTTGTTGGTTGCTTAGCAGGTCTAAATTTGCGAGATAAAGTTGGCAGAGTATCTATGGGAGTGGGAATTTTCAATATGGAGGCTAGGCTGGGCTTTTCTCCCATTAAAGGGGCTTTGATCTGTTGAGTAGGCATAGAGGCTATTGTTTTGTCTTGCTGTTGGATAAAACCTTGTTCTTTAAATATAGTCACACACAGTTTGGAGAGCTTTAATAATTTATTCTGTGCTAATTTCTTCAAGAATGAGTTGGTTGTTGCTAGTGTGTTGCTTATATCCACTAGTTTGTCTGGATAGGCCATAAGGGTGACTTTGATATGAGAAAGCAATTGTGAATGGTGGTGTGCTAGTTTATACTTGTACGGCAGTAGGACATTTGAGGTTAGATGGCTAGATTGGTATTGAATAGTTCTAGAAATTGTCTCATATCCTGCCAGAGGAGGTTCGAGTTCTAGGCCCTTTGGTGTTAGGCCTGGAAGTATGCAGCCTTCTAGAAAGTATATATGGCAAAGAATGGTGGCTGATTTGAATGCATGTTGTTTGCTGGATTTGATTTGACCAAGAATAAATATATTAGACATTCTCTTTGGTGAGCTGTGATGCTCTTTTTCCCCATCATGCTTCTGTAACACTGATAAAACAATAAAAGTGCTAAGGTAAAGATTGTATTGTCAATGAAATTAATTTGTTTGTGTAATCAGTTTGTGGATCAAGTAATATTTTGTTTCAAATATTTAATTTAGCCTAATTTATTAATGACACTAATTGGTTTGAGGTAGCCAAAGTTAGCTTGGTATTGTACGATGATAATTTTTTTTTTTTAGATTGGCAATCGGTTGTTGAACGTCCTAATTTGATATAATTTGGATTCGTATTATGTGGGTGAAGAACGGGTCAGACTGCTAGTTTTATTTAGTTGTGGTATTTAACGTGCACTTTCTGAACTGACTGATTATATCACTGCATGAGAATTTCTATGAGTGAGATCAAAAGGACCTAACAATTTTGCCAGAAAATTATTCTAGAAGCATGTAGTTCCATAGCATATCTTTCTTTATGTTTTGTGTGTCTACAACGTCTCTCTTCAAATGATAAAGGAATATTTCTGAAAATTTAAAATATTGTGTTTAAATGTAGAAGTTTGAAGTGTAATAGTGCAATAGTTTAAGAAGTAAACAAGAGAAGAAATGAAAAAAGAAGGGTTTTTTTTCCATCTAGGCTTATCCTAACTATCCTTTCAGGTTGGCTTTCTTCACTATCAATTACTTTACATTACTCAACAAAAACAATTACTGGTATCTATAACAACCAAAAAAAGTGAATCAAATCAGAATTAAAAGAAAAAAAATCATAATTTATTTTGTTATTCAGCCTCTTTTGTTTGTTATGTTTTCTAGTGTTCAAATCCAGATAACCCGCTTTGGTGGCCCCATGGTGTAAGGTGTTACGCTCGCAATAGACTAGAATGTAGATGACAAGGAGATCAAGGTTCAAATATTGGTCAGGTGTATTGAGGGTGGTTTTTACAAAACGGTTTTCCACTCTCCATCCACACAAATGCAGGTACATTTCTTGTAAATTTAATCTTCCTCATACCTAAGGCCATTAGTATGATTAGTAAACAAGTGTATAACCTGGAATAGTGTTAAGATGCACCGCTAAAAAAAAGAAATCAGATAAAAAATTTAGGATAAGGTAAAGTGAAGATTCAGATTAAAAATAATTGTATTAGACCAAAATAATGATTATAACAAAAAATTAATCTTAGTTTGAGCGCATGGTTTGTATTGGCTTTTTAAAGTGAAAATAATACAAATTTAAATATAATTAAGTAGCGAGTAATATGGCATGGTATCTGATACTTGAATCATGTGTTTGTATGCGTTTTAAAATGTGCCTTTACATTTTTGCCATTCATCCGATGGAAACGAGCCATTGTGTCACTGATGGTGTACACACGAACATGTCCCATGTGCAGTCTCCCAGAAGGATACGGAAACATGGACAGAACATAGTACTTGGGCTTCTGGTCATCATAAGGTGGAAACGTCAACTTTGATTTCCAATAATTCTCAATACTGTGTTTTGTAGAAAGTGTGAAATCTTCATTCTGAAAACATGAAACAATCAAGGTAAACTCTTATATTTTTATTTAAGTAGCGGTACAACTTATTTTATTTAGAGGATGATTTGTTTAAGACAAAGAAAATTATTATATTGTAATCGACATGCCTTAAATTGGGGTGTTTTTTTTGTTTGTTTTAACATTGTAATGTTGTGAATTGTAAGTGACAGAATGATTATATAGCAACATGTTTTGATAAGTGAGTAAAAACTAGGACACAAGTGCTGACAGCCAAAATGTCTTGTCAGCATTCCTTTTGGCAATCAGGCCAAGTTGTGGTAAAACTAGTATTATTTTTCAAGTTAACAGGGCTGACAATTCACCATCGAGTCTAGGGGGTCACTCTTCCCAATTTGGGGGCTATGCGGATTAGGACGCCGGATCGTTGAGTATGTATGCTTGGGGGCTACCATTGTGCCCAAAGTACCGAGGTTCATAATTGTGTAGGACCACCTTGAGTGTCATTCAAGCCATTGGTTAGGCATTACTTACTATACGTCATTCTGTCATGAGCTCTTGAATATGTATTTTCAAATCCTTTTAGTAAATTCTTAATAACATCACATCTTGTAGTTGTGCAAAGTAGTACAATAACACCCTAAAAACCAAAGCTGTACATAAATTGGGAACCCACAGTCATACATCAGGTCACCACCCTTATCCTCAACCGCAACCCATCCTGACAGATTAGGCCGATGTAGGGGGGAGTGACAATATAACAAATAATTAGGCTACCAGTAGCTCAAGGTAATATTTTATTTTAAAACTCTAGGGCTGGTGTGATTTAAAATAGGAGGGAAATATAATAAAAAGGCTGAATTTAAAGAAATTATAATGCATTAAATGTAAAGACCCACACTGGTGGGTTCACAGTCTAAAGGTCAAGCTCATTTGGTGTCCCAGTGAAGGAAAAGTCACGGTTCAAAACCTGGTTGGGTGTCCTGAGGTCCCCCCCACCCCTCAGTTTCTCAATCAGGGTGTCCAGCCATCCCTGACTTTTCCAGGTTTTCTAGGTCCAAATTACTTTTTTACAAACCACTATATATCAATATTAAGTATATCATGAAAATAATTTTTTAAGATCATAGATTACTATAGTGTTGTTTTTATTCTAGATACATAAACATTCTGAAATTGTGTCACTCAATGAAGGGATTAAACGATTTTCACCTCCAGGGAAATGGACTATTTTAAGTTAAAAATATATTTTAGTAAAATTGTATTGAGCCATTAAAAGATTGCCTCAAGCAAGAAAGATTTAAAATAGTTGAGAGAGAGAAAGAGAGAGAGAGTCATTCTTAGTTCCTTCTACTTAAAATGTAGGCCTAATCAAGTTTTGCGCATGTGAATAATCATGACTCAACTTTGGCAACGTGGCAGAAGGGTGGAAAGACACAAAACTCACTTGTTGACCTTGAGAAGTGATATAAGTATGGTCAACAGGGACAATGGTGTGAAAGTGATTCTAGGTAGGCATTAACTGTAAGAAAAGTGTTGTTTTGACTATTGTGATTCAACATATGAGGCTTTATATCGACAAAATGTAAAATTTCCAGAAATTTACTAAAATTCCCTGACTTTTCCCTGACCATTCCCTGTTTTCCAGGTCACTGGGCACCCTGTCAATTTATCTCCATTCAAATGCAAGTACATATTCTTTAAATTCTACCTTCCTCATCTATACCACCTCAGTATAATTCATTTATATGTGTAGGCCCTATATCCTGAAGGTCAGTGCGGCGCGATGAAAAAAATCATAGATTAAAAAAAAAGTCCCCTCAAGTGGGGACACAGCTTTGAAGTAAAAATATGTAGTAAAACTTTTTTGTAACAGTAACAATTTTCAATTATCTAATGGTATGATTAATGTTAAAAATGTTTTATAAACGAAAAAGTTTTGTCCATAGAATACTATTTTATCAGTGTTTACATACTTCAATAAAGCAAAAATCAAGTAAAAGTGTTGTTTGTTTGAATACTATTTTCATGCTTCTATGAGAAGACCTATAACTATGCTCAAGTTAATATAAAATGCTTTGAAATATAATAGTAGGATAGCTACTGCGCATATTCTATGAAGAAGTGTCTGTCATATCTAGACTACTGTATTGTTACAATTTGTTAAGTGTACTAATGTAAAAAAAAATCTTTGTTAAATACTTTAAAGAAAAATGTTTTCTTATTTTTAATACAATCATTTAATTAAATAATATCAATATTATATTATTTCTAGGTTTTATAGTTGGCTCTATTAGCTAAATAAAAATATATTCACATAAAGCACAGAAAAACTTAAAATCATTAGAAATAGGCTATCACTCCCTACATTTTATATATATAAAAAAAGTATGTTTTGAGTAAAAAAATAAATAAAAAATGCCACATTGGAAAATATTTAAGGTGGTTTTATTTCATGATGGTGTGTCACCCAATTGGTGTCCATGTGCCATAGATTTGCCATCCCTGTTATAAACTATTCCAACCTAATAAAACCTAACCGTCCATGCAACAAATTATTTTTCATAAAATATTGTTTTTGTTAATGTTTATAGAATATAAAATAGTTTATTTTTTAAAATAATACACATTCCATCTTGATCAAAATTGTTATTTATTTGCATATGCAATGTTAGGTTTTAGTTGAGATAATTTATAATTACGATATAAATATAATTATTGCACACAACATGAACTCTCCAATTGACACCACATGGTTGAGCAATATCTCGTGACTTAGGCTTATGTGAGTGCATCTCTAGTTTTAGAGTACCAAAAACCTAGAAAAAAGTATTTTAAAGTTATTAAACAAAGAAAAAGTTATCTCCGCAGTAGTATGATGCACTTTTTATTCAACACAAGGATTTTTGTGAACCACATATTTTATTTGTTTGGGTTATCTGTATATTTACCCTAATGGGGTAAAAAATGAAGGTAGGCTATAATTTAGAGGAAATGTTGCTGCGTTTGTGTTGAGGAAAAGTTGAAACCATTTAAGGCTGGTCTACAATGCTTGTCGGACTCATAAAATCGTGTTCACAATAAGACAAGCAAGCACAATCGTGTGTAGGAATTTTTGGACTTTTGTTGTCTGAAGGCAATTAACTTTGTCCATCTTTTGCATTTAGATAACTGAGTGAAGTTGGCTTGCATTCAACCAATCAGAAATTCATGTAGTTGCACTAGTGTATTTAACTACTCAATAGCAACTAGTTTTTGGACCAGGAAAACAGTTGATGAAAATATATAAAAAAGTATTGCGTTTTAAATCATTTAATTTGATATATTAATTTGTTTCTATTTAATTCATATTTGTAAACTACAATATGAGTGATGATGGCGTCAACATATTTAAACCACATGACCACCATTGTGGGTAGCATAATCCCAGAGTATAATCTAATGCAAATAAAAAAATATCAAACTATTTTCCCACCATATTCTGTATATTGTACAAAATAAAACCAATAGCCTTAGATGACAAACATACCCATTTCCATAAGCCTTTATGGGTCAAACGCTTTGTCTGAACAGTTGTTTCTTTAGCTATGTTTTTTAAGAAATTAGTTTGGCACATGAAAGTATTCATAACTAAACAATTTATTGGATTCTATCTATTAAAATTGAAAACAATTTATTTACTCCCATGATTTTCTCAATGCTATCATATTAAATTGGGCTGAAGTATTCCACAACCACAATAACCTACATCCATTACCACTACAAGAAAAACAAATATAACCAATAGAAAATTAGTTCAGAAAATAAAAAGTGGTATTTGTGTTTTTAAAAGAAAACGAGACCGTAAAAGTATAATTTAATTTCTCTATCCAACAAAAAAAAAAAAAAGTATGCATAGACCTAGACCCCACAGATCTCAGCAATTTGACCAAACATTGAAGAAGAAGAATTTTTTTTCAGGAAAATCCTCCTTTACACGTTTATTTAAGGCGCTACAGCTTCCAAACCAGAATTTGTATCAAGAGCACAGAGCGGGATCCTGATAAGAAATTTAATTTCATATCCAACCATATAAGTGTGCATAGGCCTAGTCCCTACAGATCTGAGCAATTTAACCAAACATTGAGGAAATGCGGGATTTTTTTCACAAAAATCCTTTTTTACACGTTTTTATAAGGCGCTACAGCTTCCAAAACAGAATTTGTGTCAAGAGCACAGAGCAGAGCTCTGATAGGAAATTCAATTCTCTCCAACCATTAAGTGTGCATTGGCTTAGACCCTACAGATCTGAGCAATTTGACCAAACATTGAGGAAGTACGGTTTTTTTTCAGGAAAATCCTTCTTTACACGTTTTTAAGGCACTACAGACTAAACTGCCGAGGACTGGGAGATCGGGGCGCAATCCCGGCTGGGTTCACCAAGGGGGCTATTTACTACATGGTTCCCCATTCTCCCAACGCAAATGTGGGTACACTTCCTAATTACACATATCACATCACAAAGCCCATCAACGTAATTAGTACATAGCCGTATAGACCGAACAGTTAGTAAGAGGCGGTGGTAAAGAAAAGTCTTGTGTGGACAGTTAGTCTCTTCAGAAATAATAATAATAATAATAATAATAATAATAATAATAATGACAATAATTCAAATAGTAATACAATCCCCAACAAGTGTGCTGGCCGCTTGGAGTAGATTTTAATTTATGGTTATGTTTCCAATTTTTTTTAAATTTCTTAAAGTTTTCCTTAGGAACTTCATTTTTGTGCCGCATGTTAAAATTTTGTTCCAATTTGTATGATAATTTGTACTAAGCATGTCTTTCAAACGCATTTATTATTTATTTTTAATATGGTAGTATCTGGTTATTGTTTCTTCAGTTGTCACCCTGCGCATATCCTTTTTTCAACCAGAATAAACATTTATGAGGTTGTGGAAAAGTTCAGTCCGCTTCTATGGTTAATATGAAGCAGACTGAACTTTTCTACAACCTCATAAATGTTTATTTTGTTGGAAAAAAAGGATACCAACGATTGAAGAGATACTAGAAAGACAGAAAGTAGAAACACATTAAAATGTAGAGTCACAAGTGTTGTCATAGCTACAGCAGTATTTTTCTGATCAACCAAAATATTTAAAATCTAGTTCACGTATACTTTAAAGTGAAATGAAATCTTTTTACCATACTATTAAATTTAAATTGAATAATAATTTAATTCAAGCATATTTTGCAGTTAAATGAATTTTGGTTAAATAATAATTTAATTTTGGAATATTGGTTAAATCATGCTAACCAAGCGTATTTTTATCACAAATTATGTCCTCTTTTCAATTTAAAAAAAAGTCCGGGCAGACTCTTTTTAAAATGTGAAACTGTCCGGGTTTTTAGGCAGTGGCGTTTCCAAGAATAGAAAACTCAAGAATATCAATTTAAATTATGATATCTTATAAATTGGTTCAATTAAAAGGATCATCATCGTCTGAAGGTACTGTTTGAAGCTACATATAATTGGTTTCACAAGACTTAATCATTAGAGTTTAAAACGCAGTCCTTTATATATTTTTGTCTTTCTTCAATAGGCCAGGAACACTTGTATTTGTTGTAACCTTACTATAGTTTTGGACTGAGTAAGTTATTCGTAAGAGAAAGAATTACACATTATGGTAATAGATATAATATGCCATTAGAACATGCTTCAAATTAGCACCGCCATTCCATGGTTGAGAGTCCCGGAAACGGAAATGAAATACAGAGCAAATAATAACAAAACTCACAGCCTTCTGGCTGACTAAATAGCACTCTCCCACGCATAATTAACTTATAATTAACTTTTAATTGATTGTCGGCACTGGCATATAGAGTACAAGAGTAACAATAAGTCCTAGGTACCATTAATAGTCTTGATTTAAATCAAGTACAGTGAGCGAGAAAAGAACACAATCAAAGTTCTGACTAATGCAAAACATAGACAAAGTTCAAACATTGGGGTTTGATGACCTGACGTCAAGAGCGAGTTGTTATTGAGCGCAGAGCTTCACAAGTGTTTTCTGCCGAGGTGCCTTCGTGCATGATGTGGACCTCGGGCCATTTAGAATGACCATCTACAGTAATGTGTAGAGTCTTACCCCAAAATTCAGCAAAATCAATATAAATCCTTTGCCACATTCTAGTAGGCCAGGACCAAGGAATCAGAGGCTCGTGGGGAGCATTTGACTGAAGTGATTAGTGATTCCAATTCGTCATCGAAACCTGGCCACTACACAAAACCACGTGCTAGGTTCTTCATGTGACTAGAGCCAAGATGAAGCTCATGAAGGAGCTCTAGGACTTCAAGACGAAGTGCTGACGGGACTATTTACCCTAGACAAACACAATAAACAATCAGATTCTGCCGACAATTCCAGGGCTCGCAGATGAAAAGGGTGAAGACCTTCATCGGGCACCACATCAGGCCAACCATTAAGGACATATGTGAGCACTTGACTCAATATGGGATCCTTTCTGGTCTCGGTGGCCACCTGGACCGCAGTGAGAGGTCCCAGGGACACCAAAGGGATCGTGTAGATATCAGTTTCCCCCTCAGTATCATCGGGGAAAGGGTTTAGGTTAAGAAAATCAGCATGAGGAATCAGTTCAGATTTTCCAAATGTGATCTTATACGGGAAGGCTGACAACAGGATGGCCCGACGTTGTAAGCGAAGAGCAGTAAGAGGTCGCATTTTAGCTTTAGATCAAAAAATAGACACCAACACCGTATTGTCAGTGCATAGCTCAAAAGGTCGGCCAAACAGGTATTTACTAAATTTCTTAAGTCCAAACATTATAGCTGCAGCCTCACGCTCATGCTGCGGGTAGTCTTTCTCAGCATTGAAGAAGGTATTAGATGCGAAAGCGATAGGGCGTTCCACCCCATCGGAGAGGATGTGGGAGATGACAGCACCCACACCATACTGAGAGGCATCACTGGTCTTTCTAATTGGCAAGCCAGTAGAGTATGGAATAAGTACCTGATCACCATTCAATTACTGAAGACACTGATGATAAGCCCGTTGTTGCGTAAATTCCCACTCCCAATTCACATCCTGCTTGAGCAAGCCATACAATGGACGAAGCATAGTGGACATGTTGGGGATGAACTTTACGTAAAAAGTTACAAACCCAATGAACGAGGTAAGTTCAGATTTTGATGAAGATTCTTTGGATTGAAGGAGAGTCTTGATGCAGCCCTAAGGCATCCAAAATGTGACCCAAAAATCTAACCATTGGCTTTAGGAAATGACACTTTTCCATTTTGACAGTGGCATTATATTTCACAAACCTTTGTAGAATAACTTCAACTTTACTTAGGCACTCCTTAGTGGTGTTACCTGACATTAATATGTCACCCAAATAAATAAAACAATCAATACCTGCCAATACCTGACTAATGATGCTTTGAATGATGGCTGGAGCCGAAGTCAAACCATATGGAAGGCGAAGGCACTTGTATTGTTCATACGTTCATACGGTTCATACGGAGTGCTCAAAGTCAAAATCTTCTGAGAAACTGGTCCCAACTTTAGCTTTTGGTAAGCCTGGGCGAGATGAATACACTGAGAACAGTCATTAATAACCGGTAAAGGATAGTGCTCAAATTTTAGCTGAGGGTTTACTGTCACGCTGAAATCTCCACACAGCCGTGCAGATTTGTTGGGCCAGGGAACAATTACCAGAGGTGTTTCCCAGGTGTGAATATTGGTTTTCTGGATAAAACCGCTTGATTCCATTTCCTCAAGGGTCTTCTTTGCAGCATTCTTCAAAGAAATAGGAATTACACGAGGGCCATAGAATACCGTAATGGCTCCCTCTTTCAGAACTACATTAACTTCCATACCCTTAATGTTCCCTGGTATATCTTAGAAGACTGAGGGATATTTATTCCTTAGCAGGCCCACCACATCAACTTGCACCTGCCGAACATAGTTGATGGGAAAGATAGCATTTCAATTCAGATGAATATGGCTGATCCAAGATATGCCCAATAGGGAGGGGAAGGAGCCCCGAACCACTACTAGGGGTAACGTAGGAGACAACCCCTGATAAGAAATTCTAACAATGGTTTCCCCCAAAAGATCTAGTTCATGCCCAGTGTAACCATGAAGTGGAGTGTTACTCACCAGAGGAAGGTGTTTGAAATGTCCAAGGTATACTGTCTCATCAATAAGACTAGCGCTGGCCACTGTATCAACTTCCATGGTGAGAGGTACACCATTGACTTCCAACTGAACACTGCTGTGAGCTGGTGTCTGACTACTGTTGACCACGTACAAGTCACAAGCTGTAGTAACTTGGATAGACCCTGAACGTATGTCCTCCTGAATTTGACGGACACCTCCTTGATGCCGAGAGGAATGGAATATTTGACCTTGTGACAAACCTTAGCAATATGACCTCTAAAATGAAAGTTATGACATTGCGCACTTTTGAAGGGACAATTAGGCCTAAAATGAGGCTCACCACAACCTGCACAAAACGCGCTTTGAGATGGCTGATGATTGGGTCCTGATGAGAGCTGAGGTTTTGGTCCTGGAATGGATTGGAACTTTTTCTTGAATTTCTTGTTCTTCTGTTGATATGGGTGAACCACGTTGTTGAGATTAGGGTTGTCGCTGGCATTGGCTGGTTCAAGGATTTCGTAGCAATTAGCGAGAGCAACCATGGGGCTGAAGTTACCATCTTCATTCCTGATCTTGTCACAAACCCTGTCCGACGAGATGTTGTGATAAAACTGCGACTTGAGGGCGTCATTCAAGAATGTTCCGAAGTTACAATTGGTGGAAAGATGACGTAAAGATAGGCCGAAGGCTCGTAGGACTCTCCCGCACTCTGTTTGCGAGAACTAAAGGCAGAACGCTCTTAGTACACTGATCTTGTGGGAGCGTAGTGAGTTTCGAGGAAAGTATTTAGTTGGGATAAAGTCTTGGTTCCCGGCATGACCGGTGAGCAGAGATCTTTTAACACCTGGTAGGCAACTTGTCCAATGCATCTCAGGAGCCAAGCAATTATTAAGTCGGCTGCAATTGTTTCAGTGGTGCAGAAATGTTCAAACCTGGTAAAATATGACTTGATGTCCTCAAGACGATAGTCAAAAGTGGAAAACTTAGGCATGTTGAAACTTTTGGCGTACGAAAATTGCACACATGAGAGCCACACACGATACTACACACAAAATAAACTCAGGAATCTTGAAATAATCAAAATCACTCGTGGCCTATTTTTGTAACCTTACTATAGTTTTGGACTATGTAAGTTATTTATTATTATTAGCACCGCGTCTTACTACCCGTTCGGGTTATACGCACTTACGATAATGTGTAATGGTAGGGTGATTGTGAGATGAAATGAAGGACCTACAGTTTAACGTGGAATCCGAACCACGGTGGCGACCTGGCATTCCACACATTCACAAGATATCTTGTCAGAGGTGTAGGAAGGGTTTGGAAATCAGATAAATCTGTGCCGGGACCGAGGATCGAACCCCGGCCGCCAGCATAGAAGTCTGACACCGTACCCCTAGACCACCAGGTCACCCTGTAAGTTATTTGTAAGAGAAAGAATTACACATGATAGTAAAAGATATAATATGCCATTAGAACATTATTCAGATTAGCGCCGCCATTCCATGGTTGAGAGTGCCGAAAACGAATATGAAAAAGAGAGCAAAGAATAACAAAACTCACAGCCTTCTGGCCTACCACTTAACAGTATTCGATTCACTCCCGATGTTAATTTCTTGATTTTTCTATGCGTTCAATTCAGGTATAACCCCCATAAAGTAGCCTTAACCCAACACAAATTTTGTTTACGAGATAACCGGGAAGACATATTTTTGTACGTCTCCACATCGACATTTATATTTAGAAGGAAATTAAACAGCCGCTTATGCAAAGTCAATATTGTCTGAGTGTAGTAAATTAACTAAAGAAAAGTGTGTAATATAATTAAAAATGTAATTTACTCGTGCCAACTGATGTACATGGCAAGTCATAAATATATATTCTAATGTTTCAGGAACTTGACGAACCACACAATGTGAAGATGGAACCTTGGGCATCAAATAAATTCAGTTTTGCGTGTAGGCGTGCCCGAACCTAAGGTGGATTATTGTACAAATAAACTTACGAGTACCCTTAACTCCCGAATACCATGGTGTAATTAATTTTTGTACCACATACACCGTGGTAACATTTTGATTTCTGCTGGCATGTGGTCTCCCACCAATAGCTCCATTTAACCTGACTTATGAGTTTTACCCTCTGTATAAAGTCGCTATATAGTAGCGGGATTTCACTTACAATGGAAAGTTAATTACACTGGATGCCAAACTATCTATTCTCTCGTTACCCTTTATACCCACGTGACTAAGAATCCATTGGTACCCTAATTCTTAGCCCCTAGCTCGTAGAGAGGCGCACTCTTCGAGTATTTGAGTTATCAATGGGCATGATGGAGGGCCTGACAAGCCACTTATAGTCTTCAAAGCTCTACAGGAGTCGCATAATACCACTACAAACTGAGGACGTAAAGAAAAAATATATTTCAATGCCTATAGGATAGCAAATAATCCTGCTGTAAATATTGACGCATAGGATTGTAGTTCATATTGTAGCAATTATTGCTCCAAGTCAACAGAATGGGGCCATTCAAACATAAACATCACTTATATCACCAATCTGGAGAAGCACCTCGCACAACAAACATCCGACTACACAAACCACATGCGAGCAACTGACAACATTGAGCCTAGTGCCGTATCTCGCCGCTAGAGACCACCACCACCACAACCATGATCAATCCACCCAACTTCAAAGAAACGAAAAGACGAGAAGAAGATGGTAACTGCCAGGCTTTGCCAGAATAATATAGAATGTTCTTCTGCCGGCGCGCCCCCTTCCTTTGTGCCTATCCTGTTCGACGAGTGTGCCATATAAAAGACCATCCATCGANAGGAAGACGTCACTCTTGGACTTGGCTGCGACCATGTAGGACTAAGCGTCGGCGTAACGGACATATTACGATAATGTAAGAATAAATCCAGTTTCGGCTTAAATGTAAATTATGGGAACTAGTCAAAATTCTTTTTAGATCTTTTTCTATCAAATTTAATTATAAAGTATTTGCGTAAATCTTCATCTTTGATTTACTTTATAATGAGAGTATTGTAAAGTCAGATATTTCCTGTGTTATTGATATTAGGCATTATGTGCGAACTTTATACTCAACAAATTAACTTTATTTGTTTCTCAGTAGTATTTAGGTTAGATGAGTGTAGTAAATATGAAAATTGGAGAGTGTTGTTAGATCAGAACTTTTCAATATTATCCATAATGATTGAAAGTCATACATTTCAAAATTAACTTTATTTCGTCTCATTTGAAAATGGTGTTGCATTTTGGGTTTGGTAAACATTAAGGTGAGAAAGTGTTTGAAATATGATGCCGAGATTTTCAATATTAGTAAAATGGAGTATTGCACTAGATTATTGTATATATCTACTAAACTTTATATTTTTTACTAGTTTCTCGATTGTACTTTTATGATAGCGTTGTTAATATCTTTTGTGTCAAAATAGTAACAAAAAAAAACTTAAAGGGGTAATGTTAGGAAATATCCTCGATATTTATAATAGTATTATAATCCTTGTTTGTGACATAGGCGAAGGTTATTTTGAGTTCTGCAAGTAGGTTATTAGCATTAATGTTAAATGGTAGTGACATTAGGTATATTTGATGGAACTAAAACTTTTATTAACATGTTGCATTTTCGCAACAGGTATAAAAAGGTTAGTTAGGAGAGATCATATACTGTTTTAAGTATGATCATATTCAAATAATGTTATGCATCAATCTTTATATTTACGTAATATTTTTAGGGTACATAATAATAAATAACGTAATGATTAGAAGGAAAAGAGTAAATGTTTATGGAACAATGTTTTTATGGGATAGTATATATTTATGTTGAGAATGCTTGGTTACTCACGACTAATATATATATATAACTGAACTATTAAATGCTCTTCAAATAATATGCTTATTATTTAATAAAGTTTGGCATAAATGAAATCTAAAATATTCTAAGACTTGAATTTATTCTATTACATAATTACGCCATATTATCCCTATGTCTAAAAGGGTACGAGGGATTAGCCTTCGACCTTTTAATATATTAATGTGTTAGGCAACCTGTGAAGGTGGACCGTATTTTCCCGCTACTCACAAGAGTGAGTTGCGTGCGCTGGGGACATGTTAAATGTCCAGCACTTTATAACTCACAATTTTAGGATATTCACTCTACGCGTTCCTCTTTATTTTATTTTATTTTATTTTTATTTAACTGTAGGTTTTGTTTATATTTATGTATTGAATCCCTCTAGTTTGGAGCTTAGGGATTACAATATGTCTGACCATAATTAATACTACTGTCATAGAAAGCTGTACCCACTAGGGCTGGCTCCCCTCCGTTCCTAACACCATCTGTAATTATGTCTGTATCTACTTTGTCTTTCTTCCATATACCTTAATGTATTTAACTTATGTTCGGTCGGAAGTGTAACTCTTTTTACTTCTGAATCAGGAATAGATAACACCATTGGTACGCCCCAAAGGGCATCATGCCCTTCAGTGATACACTGTACAGGATTTGGAAGAGAAAAAAATATACTGACGCAGTTAATTCAAACCCAATATACTATCCACCAGAGATGGGCATGTTTTGTTTAACTGACATTGTTTTGTCTGAACATAATTTGTAAGGATCCGAAGTCTGCCCCGCAGATAGCTTGAGGTTGAATAATCTTTAATAAAAAACTTGTCCGCCAACAGACGGCGTATATACGACTTGTCTATATAATGTTTAGTCAATAGTTTACACGGGATGGGGGTCCGGAGGGTGAGTGATGGTGATTTGAGGGAGGGGGTGTCCAAAGGGATTTCCAGTTTGGAGAGGTGCAACAACATATATGTAGCTACTAGGTGGCAAAAATATAACTCCACCACTGGATTTAGGCTAATATAGTGATGCTTCTCACAAACCTAAGAACTAAATTATCACGTTTGAACGAAAGTTTTATACACAAAATTTGTCATCCGAACAAATTTAATCAGGTTTTTAGAGTTACTTTATTTCATTATATTTACCAAACTTTTAATATAAAGTAGTTTTTGAAAACAATAAACAATTTAAAAGCCTACTTTAAATATATTGTAATATAATAATGCCCCTTTAAAGCTTATAAAAATGATGATCGTTTGAACATATACATAATAAACACTTTTTTTCATTCATACTCATTTAATTGTGTTATAAGCTAGCTTCTTTTCATCATAGTTACCGAACTTTCAATAAAATATTGTTTCTGAAACATTATACAAACTAATATATAAATATTGAAAGTAACTTTTCGTACAACCTATAAACTAAATCTACGTTTTAATTAAGACAACTATAAAAAGTTTAGGGTTTATGAAACCAATATACACGCTAATAACCAACTTTAAATATATTGTAGTCTTGGCAGAATGTAAGCAACATGGAGGATAGCTTCATATCTCTACAAATTTAAATTTTATATTAAAGATTGTATTCGTGAAATATTACCTTTAAAATTGAATTTCATATCTTTTAATGCAAATGTTTCTTCAACCACGTGTGGCATAATACTTCACTATTTTCAATAACTTGTTTATTTTCCTGGTACATGTTTTCACACAAGAACATTGAAATAATTCCTTATATCAGTCCCCTCACAATAAAGTAGAAGTCAAACCAGAGCGTCACGCTTTTGTCATTTGCAAGGGTGGTGTTTGTATGGATTCAGTATAGTGTAGTGATAAATACATACGTTATGAAAAGTATAGTGTAGTGATAACTATACTTTATGGGAGGTATATCTTAGAATCTGCACTATACCGACCAAGTTGGCACCATATGTTGGTGACGATAGTTTCAACTTCTGCAGATAAAGGGTGTAATGTGTTCAGCACCACGAACACCATTAATCTTAATTTTCTAGTCCGGGGCCAATACTTTTATAGAGCCTCCAATTATGTATTTGCTATTGAGTTTAGTATAGTGGCATTGTCACTTTGCAGTGCTTAGCAAAATAATGGGTCTATCGTATTAATAATCACTGAGTTATTATTTTAAAATGCAAGGGTTGGTTATCCTGTTAAAATATATGTGTTCCGGGTTTTATTAAAGTCTTTTTCCGGTCTTCTGTGTTAATAGACGTGTTAGTATTAATTTTTAATCTAAATCATTCAATATCTCAACCATCTGAATATTATATCTCATTTTAAACAAATCAATGTAATTTTTTTTATAATCAATTATCTTTAAAATCAATTTTAAATACATAATGTTTAATCCATTAACGTGAGAATTTTATATAGGTTCTCGTTATGCTTATGGTTGTAAATATTTTGTTTTAGTGCCAGGATGGCCCCCAAACGGAATAATATGATCCCTAATGGGCATTTCCATAAAGATTGGCAACGCTTTGTGAAGACTTGGTTCAACCAACCTGCCCGTAAATTCAGACGAAGGCAAAACAGGATTAAAAAGACGCGTGCTATAGCACCTAGACCTGCTGCAGGACCTCTTCGCCCTATTGTTAGATGTCCAACATTCCGTTATCACATTAAACTTCGTGCAGGCAGAGGGTTTACGTTGGACGAGGTCAAGGTTGGTAGTGAAATCTTTGACAACTTCTAAAATCTAATTATATTGGCTAGTTTGAGTTTATATGTCAAAGAAGGGTTGCCAGATTTTGGCCAGGGCAAATCGGTCAATTTTTTTTATCAATACTTTCCTATTTTAATTTTTGCATCATAAATGCCTTTTCTATATCACAAAAAGTAAAATAGCACCAATAATTTAATAAAAAAAAGGCAAACAATAGTTAAAAGTTTACCTATATTTACAATAAGATTTGGCCTCAATCATTTACTGTCTTTTTGACATGTTTACATTTTTATACTAAATTAAACTTAGTATGTAAACAAATTTCAGAACCATGAATAGAACATATCCCCACATTTACATTTACACACTCACAATGACACAATTATGTACAAATATAAAGAGAATGTAATCACTAAACTTATAGAATAGACAGGTGTCTCGCTGATTGTGTTATACTTATGCATACTAACCTGACAACACTATTGTTAATAGGTCTACTTCACTGATTATGGGGTTGTGAGAACAAAACAAAAAAAAAAAAGTTACAAATGGGACAATCATGCATTCCAATGGTCTTTCTGAACACCAGGACAGTCACCAAAAAAATGGGACCGTTTTGGAAAACCTGGATATCTGGCAATCCTAGTCATTGTTGATTCATTCGAGAGTATTGTGTACCATACTAATATGACAATATTATAATATTTGCCTAATGACTTATGTTTTCTTATTTTAACTTTAAACAATAACTCGGCAAACCAAGTTCACTCGAGTGCTATTAATTGTTTCTGGTTTTCATGTTTTAGAAAATTAAAAATATAATCGTCTTAATCCCAAAGAAAATTAAGTACATAGAGCAGTGGTCTTATTTCAACACCTTAAGTATTATAGTATGTAATAGGTTAGGTAGGCCTATTTACTATCATAAACATCCCCATTCTAAGTTTGGCCTATTAAAATCTCAGTGCACCAACATTTTTTTTTTCTTTGATAGGGTACCATTATCATTTACATGCATATAATGTCAAACTTCACTTTTATTTCTATTATGTACCGGGCACAGCATTTAAATCCAATTAAATCAATATGTGTAACTGGAAAATTTGGAAAAGTCAGTGAATTTTAAAATACTATTTGGCTGGACACCCTCTCGTTGTACATTTGATATAAAACCTTAACAAGACTAAGGTGGCTGATTTATATGATAGCTTGTAATCTTAATTGATCACACAAATGTATTGACGATATATGCATGTTCATCACAGACTCTGCCCTAAAATATAGAAGAATACTGATCTCTATACTATGTGGATAGCTGATCCGACTAGGAGCGAACGGCGCCATCTTGCTCTGACCAAGTAGTGCTCTGTTGTGATGTAATCACATTGGATTTACTGGGTTTTGTTTAGTCATTTTCTAGGTTTTATTTACATATCACAGTGATGCCTGCATGTATAAGAGCAATAATATGAGATTTAAAAAAATGATTCCGTGGTTTTAAGGTTGTAAAGTTCCAAGCTGTGATGTTAATAGATTACATGAAGATTCAGTTGTGCAATTTTACCAATATGGCCGAGCGGTACTCCGTCACTTAGATGAGATTGGTTTCCATTAATTAATATCAATAAATTTTGAATTTAGTCATTTGTGATTACCTACACTTTAGTGACTGTAACTGTAGAATAAATTCAGCAATTTCTTAGCAAAAAAAATTAACTTAGAGATAAAGTTAGTTATTGGGTTACTCTACACCCTACAATTTCAGATACTACATCATCTCACTCAACGAGCCCATTGTAATTGTTTAAAGATGTTAAATAGGGGGTAGTCCTTAAACCACGTAACGTTTTGAGGGGGGGTGGGGGGTATCTAGTCTCTACATGGTGTTACATAGGAGGGTGGTGTACATCACAGTGTTAAGAAATAATATTATTGTTCATGTTTCCACCTTTGATAAATGCACTTATAGATAATGTCCGAATATTGTAACGATATTTCTCTCGAAATATTGGTACATATGCCCTGCTGGCTACAGGATGAGTTGAGGGTGGGTTGGAGTTTGCGATAACTAATGAATAGGGGGCGGATTTATAGGCACTAAATTTTTTTAAAAAGGCAGGCAAATAGGCACTAAAAATTTCAAAAATAGGCACATAAACAGGCATTATAAAGTAAAAAAAGGCAGTAAATAGGCATTAAAAAGAAAAAAATAGGCACAGTAATGCAAATAAAAGGGCACCAAAACACTCAATTTCTTTATTATTCATTCTTAAAATTTAGCATACACTTTCCATAAACACAAATTAATTACTATTAGAGTTAATTACCAAATACTCCAAGATTTTCAAGTGTAAATTTTGTTCTGTTGTCAGACAAAATGTTTTTTATAGTGTGAGAAACTTCTCTCGACTTCACATGAAGTCATCGGGCAAGACATCAGACTGGCTATCGCAGTTGAGCCAAACTTTACTTCTGGGAGTGATGTAGTTTGTCCTTCTAAGATGTCCGCAATACTTGCCATCAATTTCCAACCAGGGCTTCGCTGCAATACTCTGTTAAATTTGTCGACGATGGCTGTGCCAAATGAGCCAGAAGCCTGATTCAGGTTTTCTTCTATTCCCCGTATTATCTTCACAGCTTTCACAAGAGGCAAATCCCTCGCCTCTAAAGCTGTGATTGCTCCTGGAAGATTTCCAAAATTGCTTTTTACATATGCCAGTGGTTTCATCAACAGCAGCCCAGAAGCATGACTCTTCAATATCTTCTCGGATATTCTCAACTGTCTTAAACTAAATAAAAAGAATATTTATTCTAAATAGTATAAATCAATACAATTTAGTTAATATTTTTAATATCAGAAAGAAAAAACTGCTATTGTAAAAACTTACAGATAAATAGGTTGAATGCAAGTATTGTTTCCTCAGAGTTGATTCATCTGATATCTTCATTTTGGTATATTTGTTGAGAATAGCATTTGAATCTGGATTCTCCAGCTTCTTCCAAGTAATACTTGCAGCTACCATCGCAGAGCATAAGTCGGTAAAAAATTGCTCTTGGGTTTTATCTGCATCATTAACTTAAGGAAAAGATTGTTTTGATCCGGTTTTCTTTCTGCAATTCTTCATATGTATTGCAGTATTTTTGTGTTGTTCTAGGTGATACTTCTTCTCGCATTTTACCTAAATTTTCATCCAATAATATATGGGAATTCTACAAATTAACAAAGCATCATCTAACAAGAGAACTAAGTTTTTTTTTTGTAAGATAGTTATGCCACGCTTTAGTAAATATTTCCACTTTTTCGTTGAAATCCTTCAATAATAAATGAAACCTAGTTTGAACAATGGCAAATAATCGTGGTCTACTTTTAAACTGTAGCCAAAATATTTAATAAAAAAGTCAGAATCACATCTTGATGGCAGTCTCAATCCTCCTTCGCACATCCACGATGAACAGAAAAGATCATTCCTGCCCTAACCTCGTATTAATTGGCGTTCAAATGCCATCAGCATTTTATTTTTCTCAATTCTCAACTCAACCTCTGCGTGCTTAGGTGTTATTGTCTGCCCGAGACTATGAACACCAAGCACATTTGAAAACCCATATTTTCATGCGCATGACATTGACATGTTTATACTCACCACACTTGTTTAAATTGGTCCAATCTACTGACCTCCTCGAGTGACCTGGTGGTCTAGGGGTAAGGTGTCAGACTTCTGTGCTGGAAGTTTGGGGTCCATTCCTCAGTCCCGGCACTGATTTATCTGTTTGCCAAACCCATCCTTCACATCTGACAAGACATGTATTAATAATTGATTATTGATTGTATTTTATTGATTATTTTGATCAGATTTTATCCATGTTCTTTGCCTTATTTCGATATGCTAACGAAAACTATGTGTGTACATTATGATTCAAGGGAGCCGGTTTGACTGCAGGATTTGCGAGGTCAATTGGTGTTGCCGTAGATCATCGCCGTCGCAACAAATCAATTGAATCACTCCAACAAAATGTTCAACGACTAAAGGAGTACAGATCCAAGTTGATCCTGTTCCCAATCCACCCAAGCAAGAAACTCAGGAAGGGCGAGGCCACTGTAAGTCTAACTAACTTATCAATTAGTGATTTTAAAATCTATGAAAAAGAGTTTAAAAGTGCTATTAAATATTGTAGTGTAGGCTACATAATAGGGAAGGAAGAGAACTTGAAAATATACTTCGGAATTGTCTCTTAAAATATGTTTTATTAGTATAACTGCAACTTCTTTGTTGTGTTGCTATATATTCATGCTGACTACAGAGAGGTAGAACAGGGAATTTAAATACTTGGACTAATTCTACGCCTAGACATAGCAATCTTTACTACATGAGTTGGTTGTTGCACAGGATTTGTTTTAAAACACATTTACAAAGGGATGCTTTAAGCATTAAATATGGAGGAAAAAAAACTTCGCAACACAACTTCCTAAAAGAGGAAACTAAGGTTATGTTTTCTATTTTGCAGGAAGAAGAAAGGAAAGTGGCAGTCCAACTGAAGACTACTGTGATGCCCATCAAACAACCCACGATTAAACCCAAGGCTCGCAGAGTGACAGAGGAAGACAAGAAGTTCTCTGCCTTCACCACTTTGCGCAAGGTCAGACACCCAATGAATCTCGTTTAGAAAACATTACAACAATTGTTTTATTTCTTTTGGGTTATGGAGGTTTTGTTGCTCCTATTATTTACTTCCAGTGGCATGTTTTATTAATATAATAGGATTATATTATATTTTAGGGCATGCACAAGATAGTAAAAAAAAGACTTACTGGGCTGTCCAAATCTAAAATAAATTCTTGATTCTAAATAAAACCACATTCCCCTATGATGACGCAAACATTGAAACTTAGTCTTCTAGTTTTGTAGTGTCCACACTCAAGGGAAATTATGAAAAACATGGAATTTTAAACTGGCAAGAAAATCTGTTTTTTAAATTTATCAGGGAAAATGATATATTGGGTAGGCTAGGAACGAGAAATGTCTTCATTGCATCCCATTGAAACAGTTTTAATCAGTTTGTGTGTTTATTTTATATTGAATTTCAAAAATAATTATAACATTCCCATTCTTAGTTTTTTTTCTAAGTAGTCTTTAAAAGAGAATCATGGTTGAGTGAAAAGCTATTTATGGTAAACTGTTTATATTTTCTGAATATTGATGTTATCATATACATCTATTTTTGTAGGCGCGTGCTGATGCTCGTCTGGTTGGTATTCGAGCCAAGCGAGTGAAGGACGCTGCCGAGAACCCTGAGGATGTTTCGAAGGCCGCTACCAAGGAAGGCAAAAAGAAGAAATAAACTATTTACTTTCTACAAATGCTATGTTGTATAATATATAAAATAAAACTGAAAAATCATTTATCTTCTCCTAAGGAACCTAAAACACAGAATTCCCAACCCTGAACAAATATGCTGAAATTAATACGAGACTCACTGGTCAACAAAATTAAACTTTTTTATTCGTCAATGATATGAAAACACACTTCTTCTAGCATGTCTAGGTTTTAAAATGATAGGTCTAATTGTTCCTAATGACATAATTAATTAGGCTGGTAAGACATTTAATTATGAGACATTAACTAGAACCATATAATTATAAAACAAACTCGTTTTATGTTGATTTTCCTTTGTACACTTTATCCGGAAGGTCACAATACAGCATCCAGTATTAGTCTGCCATGCTTTTAGTTCTAGTGCACTGAGGCATTCCTCTAAGTCTTGATCCTGCATAAGTTCCCTGATTTGAGGGCTTATCTTTGGGAATTTATTAGCTATTGAAAACCAATAGTGCCTTTCATTAAGCTAAGCTTAATATGGTGTGAAGTGGGACACATTGGGCATTGCATTCCTGGATAAACAACGGGTTTGTGACACCTTGTATGCTCATTGGGGGTGACCTGGTGGTCTAGGGGTAAGGTGTCAGACTTCTGTGCTGGCGGCCGGGGTTCAATCCTCGGTCCCGGCACAGATTTATCTGATTACCAAACCCTTCCTTCACCTCTGATAAGACATCTTGTGAATGTGGGGAATGCCAGGCCTCCACCGTGGTTCGGATTCCACGTTAAAACTGTAGGTCCTTCATTTCATCTCACAATCACCCTACCATTACACATCAGCATAAGTGCGTATAACCCGAATGGGTAGTAAGACGTGGTGCTAATAATAATAATGTATGCTCATTAATATACCGGATCACCGCAGATATTCCCCTGACGAGTGTTATATTGAATTGTGTTGAGTAGTATTCATGTTATATATCTTCTTTAGATGAAGTGAGTACGCAATTGGAATGCTTGTCTTTAAATTCCCATAATGATGAATTTCTTTCACATTTGAAGAGTCAATGAAGATGTGCAATTCAGATGCAATGTGAAACTGTGACAAGTGCGTGAAGAGTATTTAAATCACAAAAATAACTGAACCGTCCACTGTGAAGCGTGTTGCCAATTCATGATTTCATTTTAAATAGACAAACTCAAAAACCTTTTTCTCAAGTAAATGTTTCTGCTTCAGTCTTGAGGTGAGAAGTTTTGCTTTATCTTTAGAGTGTGCTAAGTCTTTAACAAGATCATTAAACTCGTCAAAATGTCTCTGGGTCCCATTAATTTTTGTCAGGGGTAAAGTCAATAGTATTGGAAGAGTCTGGATCTACATTTGTTACACCTTCGTTATATTCCATTTTGTCTTCCAACAACCCAACCTCTGGAGGTCTTGGAATGGGCATTGTGTCATGAGGGACTGGTCTAATTGCAGAGGCGAGAGTTTAATCTTATGCTTGGTTTTGGCTGAGAATCCAGTAATATTAATGTTACAGAAGTAACAATCACCAATATGTTCTATATAGGCTCTCTCCTTATCATGCGTATGCCAAATAACATGTGCCCAAGTCTTTATCTTGGTCACAGAGTGGACAGCCGAAGTAGAGAAGGTAAATCTTCGGAAGATCCTTCATGATTGCACGACATTGTAGTGTTGATTTGTAAGAACCACATACAAAAAATTTATCAGGATTTTAAAACTTGCGAGGCAAGATGCTATTATCACTTTCAATTACCTGAAGGAAAAGTGAAACCTAAATCAATAAAACATAGTTTGCCTACAGAGTATACTTCATAATGTAGGAGAAAGTAGTATAGTATCAGATACACAAGACTATATTTTTTTATTACCCGCCTTGGTGGCGTAGTTGGCGAACGCGCTTATTGTGTTTAGCTCGATTGCTGAGGACGGGGAGATCGAGGTTCGAATCTCAGTCGGGTGAACTAGGGGTGGTTTTTCCTAAATGGTTTTCCACTCTCCCTCCACACAAATGCGGGTTCACTTCCTCTAATTCAACCTTCCCAATTCCTAAATCCATTAACATAATTAGTACTTAAAGCGTATAACCGTAACGGGTAGTAAAAGACAGTGCTAAATATTATAATTTTTATTAAATGAAAATGTGACAGCTGATTTCATGTTCTCTTTTTTGCGATTTCTGCACAACCATCCCTATAGTATAAATACCTCCCACCCCCTACTTCCAAAGCAAGTACACATTTATATTTTGTTAGATCACATACAAGCATACCGTGGTATTGAAACACTAGGTTATAGAATATTTACAAGTCTTTGATGGGAGTCTGCAAACCCCCCCCCGGCTATGTCAATTGACTATAAAGTGTTATCAAACAAATCAATATCATACCTTGTTTATGAGTTTGAATTTTACTGAATATCCAATAAAAAAAGATTCAAAAATGAGGTGGCCCAATGGCTAGATAATTTTATAATAAAGGAAATTGATAAAACTAAAGAAAGAGGAAAAATAAACTACTAAGAATAAGAATAAATTTGATGAAGAAAGCCCACCTAGGGAAAGAGGAAAGATGTGGGAAGAATCCAATGCACAAAGGTGACATCTTCTTCCTTTCTTCTGTCTTCTATAGTAGAAGTAGTCACACACACATTTTAAACACAAATATAATAATATTTCGGCATTGTTATATTTGTGTTTAAAATGTGTGTGTGACTACTTCTACTATAGAAGACAGAAGAAAGGAAGAAGATGTCACCTTTGTGCATTGGATTCTTCCCACATCTTTCCTCTTTCCCTAGGTGGGCTTTCTTCATCAAATTTATTCTTATTCTTAGTAGTTTATTTTTCAATAAAAAAAGATGTAATTACCGTATGTATGAGAGTGAGAAGTCTTGAAAATGTAGTTGAGACAAAAGCACCAACACTTGTGATCCTTAGAGCTCAATGAAGCACCTTCAACTAACTTGTTTGCAAAGGCAGGAATAACTAAGAGTAACCAAAACACAAGCTGTCCAATACTACCCACTGTCCCATAAACGGCTCCATTTAGTATCCCCAACAGTTTTTGTTATGATTCTGATATAACTTTACTATTAATGTTTTTGGTTATGATTATTAACACCTTTTATTTATTCATATACAGTCTGACAATTTACTTATAAAAGAAGTTATAAACTAGTTCATAATTGGTGTTTAAATAAGGTTCTTCTGGCACTTCAATTTAACAAGGATCACTTGGAGCTAAAGAAAAGGTGAGGTTATTTTTTTCAAAAAGCAATGATTTTATATTCTGAAAGTGATATTATTTAGGTCAACATGAGTTGAATTAGTATTCATTAACAAGAATTAAGGCTTGGTTCTAGAAAACAGCACACTTTTGGATACCCAACAATTTCAATACCAACATTAGATTACTAGCATATTATGGTGAGCACACAGTGATGTTTAATTTTATTCCATACAGTAAATAAATGGCTTCATTATTGATCAAAGTGGTGCTATTGTATTCTGGACTTGTTCCAAAACGAGTACTGTATATTTACTATTTATTTCCCCACCCCAAGTTAATTGTAAAACAAACTTTTCTTACATAGTTAGCAATACTAACTTTTAAATGAAAACATGCCATTGTGGCAAGATTATTTTCCTTAAGGTTTGTTCTTTTTGGCGGTCAGAACATTGCTGTATGTCACAAGAAATCTTTGAGTCAACTTTTGCACATGTTAACCAAACTGCTTTCTCACATGTCTTTTGCCAATTCATTTGACAAATCCTTCTCCTCCTTGGCCATATTCAACGAAGTGATTATCTATGCCTGGTGTTTTGTACTTCCTGAGATTTCATACTCTCTCCTCTTTATGTTTCAACTGATTTGATGTGTTAAACGCAGGAATACCTGCGGTCCCATGATACGTTAACGTTACAGAACTAGGATAAAACTGTCTACATTTTTTGTTCATATTATGTGTAACTATATATTAACATATTCGTAGAGAAATTAAATACACACGAAACATTTCACTTTTAGAACTTGATATTTCAATATTATTACCATTAATTTTTACAAATTGCAATTATCGTCAATTTATGTTTACACCAAACATGACTGCTTGCAGCGAGGTCCATGTATATTAATGTCCTCGCTTGGACCTAGCCTGAAATCTTTTATAGGCCAAATGAAAAAAAAAGCATGCTACCACGTTGAAAATTATATAGCATGACATGTTTACCAAACTACAAATAAATTGTGTTTATTAAAAAAACACTCCAATTTATGCTATTTGTGTGAAAACAGTAATATTAAATTTGTGATATCGCAGATCCAAATTTCGAATGCCCCTATTTATAAGCTAACTTTGAACTTGTGCACACAACTTTCCACATTGATTGCTCAAGGCAGACCCCATCCCACAGCACACAACACCAGCGCATACTAGAACTACTGTCAAACATGTACCCACAGTACACAACACCAGCGCATACTAGAACTACTGTCAAACATGTACCCGCAGCACACAACACCAGCGCATACTAGAACTACTGTCAAACATGTACCCACAGTACACACAGTTGTTTCTGTAGTTCAACCTTGTGTCTTGACTCTTGGTAGATGGGTAGAATGTTGTATTAGATTTGATTATATACATTGGTGAATTTGCTCACCACTCTATAACCAAACCAAGGAACCTCCCTGTTCTCAACCTTAGATGACTGTGTCTCCTTTTCTCCTAAGCAGGCCTATTCACACCAGTCAGTCATTTCTATATAGATAATAATAATAATAATAATATTAAATAAGTGATAATTAAATATAATATAAATACAACATTCTACTCGTCTACCAAGAGTCAAGACACAAGGTTGAACAAACAACTACATAACCCAAGCAAAAAATTAATGAAAATCAAGAAACTAGCAACAGTATGTAAGTGACCATGATCTAGTCTAGCCATGCTGCCATACTCTAGTTTGTGTTTTACTCTCTTCTGCTGAAACGGGAATGATGTACCCTGAAAATTACATAATTATGTGTTTGGTTGTGTTTTAATCGTAATTTTAAGGCCTACAGTTTTCTGGCGAGTGTTTAGGCCTTGCCCTTCTATCCTCTGTTCAATATTTGATCAAATACTGTTGTATAGTGGATAGATATGAGAGAAGGTAAGCGCAGGCTGGTACAAACCCTCTTCCACAACATGTTTTTGTTTTTTTCCAAGCCAAACATATTTAATAAAATAATATTACTACACACTCAATGTAACTGTGTCTAAGCTCACTACCACGAGGATACAATATCACTAGCAATTCACTTCACATCATATACTCCTTGAAGCACAAAGAAAAAACACTTCATGATGGCAGCCAGTAATCGAGCTTTACTGACTGGTAATAAATAAAATAACAAAGAATAGAAAGTGAGCTGAAGAATGGAGGTGAGTATTGCATGAGTTGACCCTGATATAGAGCTTGTGAATGAAAAAAAATGCATTAATATTAATAATTTAATATCTAATATAACCGACAACAATAGTATATTTTTCTTCATATAAAGAGTGGCATTTGTACCAAAACTCTATTTGTGCATTAAGCCCTCCCCTCCCCCCCATAATAAATTCTATCTACAACACTGATTGGCACACTTGAAATCTACTGGTGATTACTCTTAATATAGTTGACACATATAAACATTATCAATTCACTATTTTGTACAACACTAACTGAATAACACTTGTTTGTTGGAGGTGTTAAGCCGTGTATGGCAAGCGAATATTTTCAGGCGACTTGATGTTCACGACTGTGGGTCTGTATTTCTTCTTACTGTTGTCTATGTTGGCAGTAGCAAAGTACGGGGCATGAATGTGAGGCTTAACAACTACTCTGCTTCCTGCAATGTCCAGTTCATACTTTGCATTCCGAGCCATGATAAATTCTTCTGTTATGATCTGTCTTGTGCCTTTATTACGCCCAGGGTGGCGAATAAAACCCAAGCAAACCAACTTACTTAGGGTAAAACCATATCTAAAACAAAATATTATAAATGTTTAAATGGTTGTAAATACTTGCAAAATCTATGCATACAATTTTTGTTTCTGCAATAATTAGGAATGATATAATTTAATAGCTTTTCTATAGCAAAAATCACAATAATAATAATAATGATGATGGTCTTTGTTTACATGGCAAAGTTAAGGTGCTAGCCTTCTCTTCCACTTACCCAGGGCCAAATAAAACATACAATCTTATACTTTTTAGAAAACAAACACATTTAAAAAAAAAAAAAGAATCCACACTTATTCATACACTCAATTAAAGTTAAAGTATTTTCAAGAACTCAGTTTAGCTTATTAGACAAGATATTATATTGTGTGACCACGCTTGAAGATAAATTTAGATGTTAGGTGACAAGTAGAGTTATCTAGTTTGTTCCAAGCCTGTGACAGTAAAAGAACAAGCATATGTTTGAGATCTATGTATGGGAATATATATATATATGTAGAGTGGATTCTGATCTTGTAGCACGAGTGTGTTTATCCTTCAGAAATAGGAATGTGCCATTCATAGGGTTTCAAATAAAAATAAACTAGTTTAATTTAATTTAAATGGATGTGTCAAAGTTGCACACAATGTCCACATCAATGTAAAGAGAATAGAAATGTAGCGCCACTTGAAGGAATTTGATTGTCATTGTTTACGTCACCCAGAACACATCAGTTATATTTTAATACTAAAACAAATACACATACATATTTTAAAATGTGGGGAATGCCAGGCCGCCACCGTGGTTCGGATTCCACGTTAAACTGTAGGTCCTTCGTTTTCATCTCACAATCACCCTACCATTACACATTAGCGTAAGTGCGTATAACCCGAATGGGTAGTAAGACGTGATGCTAATAATAATATTTTAAAAATAAAAACAGTCAGCTTGTTTTCTATATAGCTTTGTGTATGTAATGCGTTGGCTAGTGACGTCACAAATCCACATCAAGGTCGACAGTTAACCCGATCCACTGTACCAAAAGTGGGTAACAAAGTAGTATTCAGCAGGGGTATTTCCGGTAATGAAAGTAATAATTTTAATTTTTAAACTAACATGTTGAAGGGTGAATTTTTCCAAATCATACAATGGGTGATATGGTTTGAAAGTTTTGTTATTTTTTCAAAGTTTTCCAGATTTTTTAATGTGCATATTTTAAAGTATTTTATACAACTATATATATATATATATATATCCAAAATGGCATTATTTTAACTGTTTTTTTATACAATACTTGGCACATCACTCTGAAAAGGTTATGATTTGTAAATTTGGTCTCAATAACAAATGATTTTCATATAGTCCTTTTGAAAATAATTTACTCTTTTCTGTACATACTTCTCTGAATTAAATTACTATCCACAGTTAATAAGAGGATTTAACAGTAATAAAAACTATCCAAAAATAATTTCTGTTCATACTTTGGCATAAATCTGGCTGAGAAAATAGTTTTTACGTAGTATGAAGTCTAGTCATACTCGTTTATAAAGTCGTTCAAAGACCTGAGAAATTACGCTGTTATAAATGAGTGTAATATTAATCAATCAAGTGATGAAATAAGATTTAAAGAACTACTTTGGATCATTCTGGATAGTATTAACATTAAAAGTTAATGTAAACTAAATCTTATTTTTTAGTGATAATATTAAAGATATTTATAAACAATTATATTTATTATAATAGTAACTTAGGAGGAACTGTCTGCTGCATGACATTATATAAGGAAAGGTTTAGAGAAAGCTGTTAGGAAGGAGGAGGAGAATGACTTGAAAGAAAGGAGAACATTCTGGGAGCTCAAGGAGGTAGAACATGGCTTATTACAGTCAATGAGTCTCTCACTCAGTATTTCAGATCTTAAGTCACACTAAATAATCAGACATTACTTTTGATATCTGCAATGGTGGCTGAGTGATCTAAACAATATACATCAACAACATTAATAAGGTCAGGGTTCAAATCCGGTTCAGGTGTCTTATGGTTTTCACATATTCTATTTATGATAATGTAGTTGTGTTTACCATTAATCTTCTTCCATATCCTTATCCCTTTAATTAGGTTTTGATAACTCTGCTATTGAAGGTATAAGACCACAAGGCGAGTCTTTGTTGAAAGGACTCACCCAGCAGAAGTGACATGTCCAACACACTCGTTGTTCCTGTAGATGGGTTCTCCACCCCACGGCCACACATGTTGGTTCGGGTCAACATCTTCCAGGTGAAAGAATACCAATCTCTTGGTCACACCCTGGTCCTTCTGCCGTTGGAGGGCAAACTTTCCGATGAAATACTCTTTATCTAGTTTGACACGATGTCCGTGTCCAGCTTCGAATGGAGTTGTCACACTCGTTAGCTCTTCGGCCCAAAATGGCATAAACCTTTCAATTCGCATGAAACGTTGAGTGAGTGATCCTACATCTCTTGCCCCAAAGTCACGACCAACCTGAACACGGAGTAAAGAATAAGGGGAAACACATTTCATTTTAACTAAATGTGTGTGGTACACAAAAAGAACATTAATAATACAATAAAATACGGTGTATAAAATAAATTAGAAATTAGGCCGTATGAATGTTTTCAACAAGGTAAAATACCCAGTGTTTCAGGGTGAAGAAAAGAAATGTTCAAATTACCGTGCTTGGTTCTTTAGCTCATTTTTTATTCAATACAAATGATTCTAAAAATATTCCAGTATTTTTGCAGCTTTCCAGGTGTGCAAAAATGATGATTCACTAATTTTGTGAGCATACTATTATTTTTTGGGGAGTTTCATGGCCACAAAATACATTTTTGAGCTGATAGATTTGTTATACGAAGTGTGTGATATGCTGTACCATCATGAGTCTATCGTAGACATGAAGAGCGTACTCAGATGGTATATAGAGGCAGTAGCCTGGCTCGCCCGTGTGAGTAAAGGACATCACCATCACATCCGAGGCATAGCCGACGTTCACCTTCTTGTAGGTAAAGGGGTGAAGGTTGATGTCCGAGTTGGAGAGTTCTGCCATGAGCTCTCGGGACTTGGGCCCCACTACATTGATCACTGTATACATGGACGTCATGTCGGTGATGTCAACAGTGCTGTCCGAGGGCAGGTTCTGGTGCATCCACTCAAAGATCCGGGTTTGTTGACTGGTTGGGGACACCATGAAGTAGCTGCGAGTAGTGATTTAAGTGTGTTATGGAAAGATGCACTCATAAAGTGATATTAATTACATACAAATTAACTATGAGGCATGTTTGGAAAGTAAGTACGGTTTACAAATATTGCTGTGGGCATGGTTCCCTCCTACATGAAGAGAAGATGAAGAGAAAAGGGAGGGGGAAAGTGGGAAATAAATAAAGAGAAAGATGGAAGGCAGATGGATACTTGAATTACCGAGAACTAATAAAGGCAATCTTTTCATGTTTTGTATCCAAATCTTGGTTTCCTTTGACAATTTTTTTCCTTCATTTTTTAATCAATCAAATTTGAATAGTTAAAACAATACTTCAAAATACTAATTTTTTACCGTTTTATTAAACTCACAATGATTTTGGAAATAATTATGAGGATCCCACAAGTGTGTAAATATTAGGGACGTGCGAGACTCAAAAATTAAAAAAAAATTATTTCGATCTTGTCTCGAAAGTTGAAAAGTGAATCTCGAAAATTTGAGAAATAAAAAAAAAGCAACTAATGGCCCTAAGAAATTAAAAAAAAAACAGGGTATTTATTATTTCCAATAATACCGTAATAACTCGAAAATAGCCCCTGCTCCCCCCTATTTATATTGTAAGAATTTTAATTCTGTCAATCTATATTTTATTTAACTTTAATTTATTCTTAAGTGATTATTTATTTAAAACTTATCTTCAAAGGACATTGCATTGCGTCGAAGGAAACACCTAAGAATAATGGCCGCTTCATACAAGGAGGAAAGAAATTGACTCCATCAGTGAGGGAGGGGAGAGATGTAAAAAGAAGCAAGTTTTTGTTTGTTTGTTTGTTGGAATTGTTGTGGAAGAAAAGGGAAGAGACGCGGAAGTTTTAAGAGAAACCAAAGAGTTTTTTTTTTGTATTTTCTTTTACTGATTTGAAAAGGGGATTGTGAGAATGGCAGTGCTTTATTAGTGATGATAGCTTCACAATTATGCCAGTGGAGTATGGTACCATGTCCTGAGCCTACTTTAATAGCTTCCAGAACGGGACTTGTGAGATTGTCAAATCTACTAGCATCTAGCCTCTTCAACGCCGAAGACTACATGCCGGATGAAAATAACATGAGGTGTTATTAACCCCCAACATAAATTGTGATTCATCTTTTGTTGGATACTATAACTTCGACTAGACTGCATTCAATGTTTAACATTTTATTACTCAAAGGTCAAAGGTTAACATTAATTATAGTTTAATTCACTGACATAAAATTTTTCTTGTAGACATTTTTTTTTTCAACATTGATTCTAGAAAGAAACTTATTTGGTTATTTTTACCATAACGACTTTGACGAATACAATGTCCTTACTTTAGTATTAATTGTTTTAATTTCCAACGACCACTCTCCTTGAGGAGATTGACGGTAAAGGTATATTTTTTACAACATGACCCAAAGGTCCTGAGAGAGTCCCGTGCTCAATTATTTTGTAGTAAAAAAGTAACTGTTGTTTTGAGAACCCAAATATTGTAATCATTTTTTTTAAATGTCTGAGCAAGTCCACAATTCATTTATTCCCTATCTCATGTATTTTTTTGTTGTTGACGACATTGGACTTGAAGTTAATAAATAAATAAATGCTTTATGTAATTTATATATATATATATATATATAATTCCTCACTTTCCTATTAAAATACCCATCCTCATTATCGTTAATTTTGTATTAAAAATTTAAAATAAAATAAAATTTTCACAATATATATTATATTTATAATTTATATTGTTTTTCAATATCAATCTTTGACAATATAATTTTTTACTTTCAAAGGACGTTTTCTCATCTCGTGTTTCAATACGCTTTTATATTCTCGTCTTGAATTGAAAAAATGGTTCTCACGCATCCCTAGTGAAAATATATATATATAAAATGACCAATTGGTTATAAACCATTCAGATTGAGCCCAGTTTTAGAGGGGTATTTTATAAAATATAAACATATTTGTTTGCAGCCAAAATTGATAGCATTGATAATATATATCAAAAGTGATGGTTGCAGATCAAATTACTTAACAAATAAATACATTATATTATATCTAGTAAATTTTCTAGAGCCGCTTAGATGGCCGCATGGTGTAACGTGCCACTCTCGCAATTGACTAAACTGCCGATGATGGGAAGAGTAAATTGAGGTCGAGTGTAATGATGGTGGTTTCCAATTTTCCTCCTCACAAATGTGAATACACTTCCTCTAAATTATAATTAGTACATAGACGTGCAATCCAAATGGGTAGTAAGAAGCGATGTTGAAAACAACTTTTGTATCTGTGAGATAAGGTTTTTTTATTGGAGTGGATGGTCAAGATATGAAAGTTATGATGCATCTCACCTATTATTGGTGAGTCGAACTAGCATACAATCGTTCTCATAACCTCCTCTTTCATTCTGCATTCCAGTGTGAGCGCATCCCCCGACCGGGATATTCACATCGTTAGAACACAGCTTCTGTAGGTAGTCCACCACTTCTGTGCCACTGGACTAAAATACAACATTTATATACACACAGACGTAAACACCAAAAGTGGGTTTCGGTGAGTCAAATGCCATCATTTGTAATTGTTGTTCCTCATAGTTTTTCTGAGGGTTAACAATGTCTCTATGTGCGAGCTAATTCCTATTAGGCCAAATGCACACTGCAACCAACTCTATGTGTTAACACACGATGGAACAAAAATGTTTTTGTTTCATGGAACAAGTTTGTGTGAAGGTAGTTTTGGTCATGAAACATGATAGGACAAAACACGATAAAACATATTCTTCTCTCATTCTATATGTATTCTTCAGAATGAAGGAAAGTGATGTGAGAGTGGTTGGTGATGGTAAATGAAGAGGAACTTGATATCAAAATCTGGGTTCACTCACTGTTTGGAAATAGGATGGTTGGAAACTTTGCTATGATAGTCCCTTAATATTAAAATTGTACAATGCAGGCCTCTCTTACACAAATACTATATGTTTACCTACATCTAGCTTGGCAGTAAGTAAGCCTATATCGTTACTCTTAGGCTTTTTCACCTAAATGTTGTTACTGCACAAAAAACTAACAAAACTAGCTTCGACAACCAACTAAGCTCAGATTAAACCAACACACTCTACTCTTCTCAGTTGTGTTATTTCATCGTGTGTTAAGTCATGATGTTAGATGGAGCGTTTGCCCAACCTTAGGTACGCTTCTGAAGTCCAAATAACATAGGTAGCTCAGGTCTCGGACTGAAATGTGTATAGTAATAAATGTTTTCTATAAAACAATCAAAGTACTACAATAATAATAAAAATATGTTTTATATCATTTATTATATGAGTCATTGAAATAATAATGTAGAATTTGATTTGATAGATTTAACAAACCTTTATTTGCATTTTAGAAAATGATGACATGTCAATAATACCAACACCTTCTCGGCAGGCTAGATATTCTTCCAGCATGAAGTCAAAAAATCTGGGTTTATAAAAGCTTCCTGGAGGCATTTGAGGCAATGGATTGCCTGCTGGAAATGGTGAAACATAAGATAGTTATGTATACAAGTCTACCATAGGTTAATTTGATAAGTGCAACTAAGACTTTAGAAAGCTCTGATTAGGGTTTGTACTTCGTTTAATTGACACAAAATGAACATGTAGTTACGTTTATAAGTTGAATCAAAGTAGAGTGGTCTTTCATATCCCATTCTTGTTCCAAACACAGCCCCTCTTGTCTCCAATACGCTGTACAAAGGCGAGCACCGCAACTTCCGAGCATACTTATACTCACTCTGCAAGGGGTACAGAATAGAGTAGTGCCTATAAATGGATAAGTCAATCATATTACTCATTAGAGCGAGGATATGTTGGCATGAGATAATATATTGGCACAAGAGCGAGGATATACTGGCATAAGAGTGAGGAGGTAATGGCATGAGAGGGGGATGTATTGCTATGAGAGTGAAGAGATATTGGTATGAGAGTGAAGAGATATTATGGGTATAATATAATTTAGGGTTTGGCCGATCAACAATGCTATTTATTTGATTTTTATAAAATATAGTTATTGTAAAAAACTAAAATCTGCTGTGGCAACTATCTGAAAATGGTGAAGAGGTAATTACAAGGTCTATAACTGTTCTAGACCTCTTGATGTAAATACAAATTGCTCAAATGTGGACATAAATATTATTAATACACAATTATTTTAAAATGAACACACAGTTATTCAAATACTAAGATCCTGTTTATTTGTTTTAATTTTTTCCATGAAAAGTAATTAAAAATTATTATTATTTATATTTAAAAAAATATAAGTACTTTATATCAAACAAAAATGATAAAAGAAAAAATAAATACTTTAAAGTAATTAAATATAGTAATCAGCTTATATTTATAAAATAAGCAACAAAGGCAAACAATTATTTGAGCTATCCAGTTGTCATGAGCTAGTGTTGAATTTTTTTCTTTCACACTTTCTCTTGCCTGTTGCTGGCAAAGTGTTGACCTTGAAATCTACCATCTAGCAATATATCTCTCTCTCACTCTATCCCACTTGCAAGCCACCAAGTATGACTCATCACAGACTGTCCTTTCAGGCAGTTGTTCCTCTAACAAGTAGGGGTGTGTGAGTAGGCATTTTGTACTTTAAGTCAGAGTTGTATTTCTGTAATAGAGCCATGCATAATTTATATAAAAGTACAAACATAATTTTTTTGTGAAGAAATTTACAGACAAACATATTCAAATTTTAAAAATGAATTTAATAAAATCATACAATTTTTTTTTTTAATTGGACAAAAGAAAATATTGAGGAACTCTTATTTGCTTTGAAATTATATCTTAAAATATCTAAAATTAATCAAACTAGAAATTTTCAAGAATAAAATATCTAAAATTATGAGTTCTCAAATTTTCCGATTTATGTAAAAATCATCGAGTTTGACCAGCTACAAAAAATCGACTCAAATTTTCAAGTACTCACACCCCTTCTTAGAGGTAAACAGACTCTCTACCATCTCCTTCTTTTAGATCAACCAAGTTTTTTGCCGAGTTGCCACTACCCGAATTTGCTCAAAAAATTGGTGTTAATAATCGACTTTCAAATGACACTCAACGGCTTAACCGATTGTGCCATAATTGGCTGAATATAAGATCGGAAATTAGCAGCAGCCCAGCCCTAGTGTAATTGTTATTTATTTTAAAACTTAATAAGAATGAGAAACAAAACCTACAAATACTTACTTAGATCCAGCACAGATCAGCAATGTGACCAGGTAGATACAACAAAACTATATTCATTTAAAAAATATATATTATTTCAGACCAAAGAAAACAATTAGGGGTGAAAAAGATCCTGAAGTTTCGATTGCCAGAAAAACCTTTATTTCTTAAAGTATAAATTTATTTTCTTATGAGCACCTTTTAGAAAATACAAACATATATATAGCTGTCAACATTGAAAGAATTTTACTGTATTATTATCCTTATTTTATAGATATTGATATTATCTATCAAGCATTTTAATTAAAGATCACATGACTAAAATTATGAATATGTGACAGTAGATCAAGTAGCTTTTATCATAGTTTCAAATATTTTCTTGATATGAGTTTCACTGTTTTCCAGCTGGTCAAAATTATTATTTAAAATGTAAAAAACTACCCCAGCATCTGGCTTAGAGTAAAATTTGTTAATATTGCTTTATATGGCAGAAGGCGCAGATAAGCGATCATCATCATCATCATCATCATCATCATCATCTTCACAAACTGTTTCCAGTCTGGCCGGGTCTGTTTAGTAAAATGCATCCAACTCTGTCCTTCCATTACTCTCTTCCACTCTCCTCCTCTCACTTGCACACTTGCTGCTATCTGTTCCTCCCATTTCTTCCCTACATACTTCATATCCATTAATCTTCTTGTAATTCTATCACCTTCCATCCTCATTACATGTCCATTCCATCTCAGTATAGCGGTATAAAAACAAATAATAAAGAATAAACACAATATGGCTTTTACAATTAAAAGAAGAACACAGTTCACACTTTACGCTGCTGCCAATGGACATAGAGGAACACATTTCCCACTTTGCAATGCCGCCACTGGATGAAAATCAATAGTAGTTACTGCCCAAACCCTCGACCCAAGTTTCATTATATCGAAACTCATCAGGAGTGTAGCCAGTGATATACTTAACAGGGGTACGAGGGCTGTCCGCAAAGAGGGGGGTGCCATCGGGAAAGTTTAAGTACTAGTATAAGTTACCAAACAAACAAAAATTCCAGAGGTAAATAGCAAGATGTAATGTTAGCAGATGGCTAGTAAGATGTCGTTTGACAGGTACATCCATATTGAAAATAACAAAATTGAATTAAGAGAAACATTCTTGGGTTTCTTTCTTTTTGCCAAAAAGACTGCTGCTGAGCTCACAGAGGATATCCTGAGACATCTGGATAAATATGGGCCAGGTATAAGCCTGTGCCGTGGTCAAGGGTATGACAACCCTACAACTATGGCTGAGATTCATGGTGGTGTTCAGTCAAAGATCCAAAGGCTTTGTTGGTGCCTTGTGCAAATCACCCTCTGAACCTTTGCCGAGTGCATTCGTTTGAAACCATTTCTTCACGTGTGACTTTTATTTTAAACTTTGGAAATAATTTTTACCCTGTTTTCAGTCTCCCCTCATCGATGGGAGATTCTGAGTAAGAATGTAGGAATGAATGTCAAAAGACTTTCTCAGACAAGATTGAGTGCTCATTATGACACTGTGAAAGTGAGGGAAATTTTGAAATGCTGGCCTCAGCCCTTGAAGTATTGTGCGATCTAAATAAATAAATAAAAATAAAATAAAAATAAAAGTGAACATGAGAGGCTCAACGCAAATTTTGCTGTCTGCTGTTTGTGATTTCTCTTTTTTGAGCTACAGTAGTGTTAAGTTCCAGAAGAAATTGATCTCTCACACACACAATTGGGTGGAATTAGTCTGTAAATGTACACAGCGAGGCTCCAAGATCTAAAACTGTATCCTAAATATCCCCGAAATAAAATTGTGGAGAGGGCCCTTCATTATGCAACTATTATGTGTGAAGTGGAAATTTATATGCAGAGAAGCAGGAGAGCAAATCTCTGAAAAAGGATGCCAGGAGAGCTGTCAAAGGATACTCGTCTCACATCGCCAGAGGAATTAAAAAGGGCTATGCTTGACTGTCTTGATCACTTTAGTCAAGAACTAAAGATTTGTTCTAAGGCAATAGATAATTCTATCAAACCTCGCTGTTGTTCAACTAAACACTTTGGTTGTTGCAACAGAAGAATAACTTCAGAAGCATATTCTAAATATGACTCAGATTTTTGATGATTTCTCTATTGAAGATATTGGTGTGGAAATTGGATAACTGCGGAGGTATTTGAAGGCTGCCAAATTCAATGTTGAAGAGGCAAAGAAATAGACAGCACTGCAGTTTCTAGAGTTTATTGTGAAATGGGATTTTTATGAATCTCTGCCAAGCTTATCACTGTGTTTAAAATTCTTTTTGACTGTATATTTATCTATTTTTTCACGTGAAAGAAGATTTACCAAATTGAAATTTATGAAGAATTTCAATTACTGTAATTGAATTTTTCTTATTTTCATCTTGTTTGTGACTGTACTGTACTGATTAAAATATCTAATTGAAAACCTACTATATATTTTTGTGTGACTAAATTTAAAAGTTATTTATGAGGCGTGCCAAGGGAAGAACCCGCCCTTGGTGCTAACTACTTTAAGTCCGCCACTGAGTAAAACAATCAGTTAAGTGTTAAATTACTGGTCCAGTATTTGGTTAAGTTTGTCCTACAATCTTGTTGGCAATAAACCCACCAATAACCAGTATTGAAGCTGTATAAAAAAAAACACATATTTTTGTTTCATCCAATCTCAAATCTTGCCTTAAGAATTCAACAATCTTGTCCCTAAAATATGAAAATATGGCTTAGTTCAGTTATCACGTATGAAATTACACACTTCCAATTTACCATGTATGCTGAAACACATAAATACCTGCTTACAACCTCCCTAGCACATTGAAATACACAAATACCTGCTTACAACCTCCCTAGCACATTGAAATACACAAATACCTGCTTACAACCTCCCTAGCACACTGAAACACATAAATACCTGCTTACAACCTCCCTTGCACATTGAAATACACAAATACCTGCTTACAACCTCCCTTGCATGCTTAAACACATAAATACCTGCTTAAAACCTCCCTTGCACTCTGAAACACATAAATACCTGCTTACAACCTCCCTTGTACGCTGAAGAAGATACCGCCTATTATTATGCAGGTCGAGGAATCTCTGAACACTGAATGGTAACAGTTCTGTGGTGGGTTCTCCTTCAATCAACCATTCAGCCACAGCTTTGCCAATACCACCCGCACCTTGCAGGGAGTTGCCGTTCATTCCCACAGCCACAAAATAATTAGTCACCTGAGAACCATACATACATAGGTTAGTAGAAACATTGTATTAAAGAGAAATATCAAATTAACTTATCATGACTTTAAATTTTATTTCAACACTCCTAAGTACCATTTAAATAAAATAATTATAAACATATTTCATTGTATTGGCAGCACACTATTCTAAACAATCAATACATTCATACATACATTCCTAATCACACCACTCCCTTATGGGGTAAGCAACAAACTGTGAATATAGCTCAAAAACAACTCTGTACTTAGTCCATCCTCTAAAACTTTCCCCACACTTCCTATCCTTGCATACTCTCTTTGCTTCAACAACATCCATACACCAAGTCACACATGCTCTTTTATTACTAAAACTCTTAATGTTTCCCTTTTTCACAAAATCAAAACATTCTAAATACTAACATATACAAATTGATAATGATAATACGAAACATACAATAACAAATATGTTATGACTGAGTAGTAAAGATAATGTTGTATAGTAATTTAGCAAGGTTAACTCATTTGGGTGGCTACAGGGTTTAAGGTGTCACTCTCACGTTATACTAGATTGCTGATGACGAGGAGATTGAGGCTCAAATCTTGGTCGGGTGTACTGTTAGTGGTTTTTACAAAATGGTATTCCACTCTCCCTCCATACAAATGTGTATACACTTACTCTAAATATAGTATTTGTAATCCCTAACACCATTAGTGTAATTAGTACATAAGCATATAGTCTGTACAGGTAGTATGACGTGGTGCTAAAAAAATTAGCTAGGTTACAGCCAATCAAGAACCATTAAATAATGTTAAGGGCATAAAACTTTAGTAAATATTTAAACTAGTAAAATTTACAATGTGTGTGCCAGACATACTGGAACATCCTAAAAGGTTAGTGAGAAGTCTTTATTAATTGTTTTGCATCCTCTTAAAATATTCATTGATTGCCTCTAGGGGTTTTTATGTACTGATAAATATAATATGGTGCTGACTATTTCAGTAACACTCCAAGGAGTCTATCTGTGAATAAATGGAGGCCCATTTATCAAAACAAAGCATATTCTCCCCTAGCACCAATTCCCAAAGTCACATTTTAGATTATATCATGTTATTAGCTTGGAAAATAAATATTTATATTTAACTTCCTTCTGAAATATTTTCTTGTTTAATTTCTTTTGCATTGATTTTATGTGAAATAAAATTTTTGAAACCTGACACAATGCAAGTGAAAATTTCAGATTTTAACTTTGGTTAATTTAAATATCCATGCACACTGTATAAATGTATTGCAAACTTTAAATAAGTGGAGCTTGAATTAATGAGATTAAGCTGTGCACACATTGTAAAGTAAAGAAAAGTTAATGAATGTGTAGTGAAGAGACCTACTTCTGGTGTTTCTCCAAGAATCCACCTTCCATCTGGTGTGAAGTTATCAGGAGAGTTAGAGAGAGTTGCTGATCCAATGTCTTTTAGTACAGGAAAGCGATGTATGGCTTTTTCCCAGAGTGGCACTGAAACAAAACAATTAATGTCCCTGACTCTTTCTCAGAAACAAGTTTCATTGTTGTTATTCATGAAGGATAGTTTTTTAAGCCCAATATTAAAATGCCATGTTATTCTATTTGTTAGATTTCAACATAAGGATAAGATATAGCAACCAATACTTTTGATTTTACAATGTTCAGTTTGCCCTAATTTCAACGTAAATGTGTCTGTAAAGTAAGTAAACATAACATTCACATTAACAATGTTAAATATTTAAAATTCTCATTAAAAAAAGGTAAATAAGAGGTGGCACACTGGACTAGTTTACAATTCAGCTAGTTCTTAAGTGACACATTGGTCGAAAAAGTCTCGCTATCCCTGCTTTAGGGTAAGTGTCGTAATCTGCCACTCCATGAATCCCACATCTTCGCAGGATAGCTTCCCAAAGTCATGCTCCCCTACATAACTTCAGTTCATAGTATCGTCTGTTCTGGTTACTAGGCTAAGGTCACCCAAAAAAGGAAACATATCGCTTTAGAAAATACCTTTAGGACCTTGTATTGATCCCTCTTTTTAACCTTTCGGCCACTGTTATCAGCTAATATTTTGTTCAACAATGCCAAACTCTCGTTCCAGAGGGAAAAGAGCGGACAAACCAATCACGAAATCCTTCCACTTTTTCCATACTAAGAGTTTTACTTCTTCTGCTGAGTACACTTTATTTCCTCCAGGACTATTCATGAAGAGAACCTGTTCCTTCTCTAACCAACACCTCTATCACTTTCTCTCTCTTGTGATAACCTATCTCTCAGAAGCAAGAGCCGAGAAGGTATCAAGACTTCTATAACAGCAGTATTTCTCATTCCCCAATGGACTTACAGAAATACACTTTCTTCTTGGACAAACCTCATCTACTTACCAGAAGCCAGGGGAATCTCCCACTTGGAATTTCGTGGAAATCTTTCAAGCACATTCTCTGATCCTAAAGAAACACCTATCAGAGAATCATTAACAAGGAGTCACTTGAGATTTTAGAGAGCATATGCTAAATTTTAAAATTAATATAGTTTAACACACTTGAGTAGTTTGTAAATTGAACTAGAAAAATCTGAAAGAACTAGGAGTAGAAGAAGATTGGAAATAAGTTGCCCAAAATAGAACAAGATGGAGGAGGCTTGCAAGGTTGGTGTGTGGTCGCTGATAAGAAGAAGAGGTGTACTCACTAAAATGCTTCCAATCCTGAGGCAGATTGTTCTTCCAATCCAAAGGTACGTCTCCTCCATTAAATGCAGGTTTGGCCTCTTTTTCGAATCCTCCCACCATGAATCCTCCTTCCCACTCGCGGGCATATGTGTGGGAATCATAGTCTCTCACACACGGGAGCCACGGGTCCAAGTCGGCCATTGGGGGGGTGGTCACATAGAAGTGCTCGGCAGGCAAGGCAGGGATACGAACTGTCGGAGAGCACCGCAAGCCAAGCCCTCGAGCCCACTAGCACAAAGACACATTATATTGTTGGCACTGCCATTTGTCATAGGACTAGTAAACGTTTCTAGGATACCATTCCACCAATAATTTTACTATAATAATAATAATAATAATAATAATAATAATATTATTATTATTTTAAATACACTGGTGATATCTATCAGAAGGGACAGCTACAGAGCACATGACTTGACGTAGCTCTAGTAACTTTTCTAGCTATGAAAAGTAGGCCTCACCACAGGTTTTAGAGTCAGTTTGAGCTATCCACAGCTTATACTAATATAAGGAGATACAGGAACTTTAGGGAAATGAACCAGCATTTGCCCGATGAAATGATGGAAAACCATTAATGGGTGTCGAAAACACTACTAGGATTAAAACCCATGCTTACCGGTTCAGATTTGAGGACTTCAGTAAAATGTTGTTTGTTGAACTGGTTCTTCGAGAAAAGGCCATAAAATTAATAAGTAAATACCAATTATATGAGAAAAAGCACAACAAAGAGGAATAGAACCACACAAAAGAGTGTTTTTGTTCATTTAATGTGTTCTTATTCCTCTTTCCTGTATCCTCTTCCATATAAATAGTTTTTACATCCATTACTGTTTCCAGCCTATGGCCTGGGTCAGTATTTTATTCAAGCCATATATTTTAAACTACCGGTTTGCTAGGCTTTTTGACATCTTCATATGTCTTATAATCTAACTTAGGACTAGGACAAGTACCACATCCAGTCCTCGGCCGTTAATGAGAATACAAATGTTATATATTTCACTGGAAATGTAATGTATAATTTATTCCCCAACAACTCCATTATCAACTTAATTGTTCCCAAAGACATATGGAACACCTAATGATTGTTCGCTAAAAACAGCACACATGCGCATATATTTGTCACTAAGGCTCGGATGTTTATGACCTTAAAAATCATGAAATATGCATGCAAATATGCCCTTTAGAATAACAATATGTGACCTAAAAATTAACAAATACCCCATAAAATTGTATGTTAATGATTATCATCATCATCATCATCATCATCATCATCACCATCATCAACTGTTTCCAGTTCACCGCAATCAGGCCAGCTTTGTAAAATACCTCCATCTTCCTCTATTCTTCCTCTTTTAACTTCTTCCACACTTCTCCTCTGACTGGTACTCTTTCTGTTATCTGCTCCTCCCACCTCTTTCTCAGCCTCCCTTGTGGTCTTTTTTCTAAATACTTCATTCCCAACACTTTCTTTGGTATACTCTCATTTTCCATCCTCATTACATGCCCATATCATCTCAGTCTTGCTTAATTATAATGGATATTTTTAATACATGCATCAAATCAAAGAGTTAACTTGCAGTAAAAGAAATTAACCAACAAATCTTTAATTATTGATCTGATTTTTTTGGAAACTATCAATATTTCGAGTAATTAAACTAATGGATGATAGAACCTAGAACAACACAAGCAGGCCAGGAGAGCCTTAACAAGCAGAACAAGAATTCAGCAGGAAGTGGATGAACAGTTCTACGAAGCGATCACCGACACGCACGCACGCACACACACACACACACACACACACACACACAGGAGCTAAGATCCCAAAGTTCTTTATCACCCGGGTTTTTCTACAGAAAAGGTATCTCTCAAACAGGTATAGATTACCTGAAGTTGGAAGTAATAGTGAATCGTTTTTGAGCAAGCCAAACCAGATATTATTTTTACCTACAAGTAATCTGGTTGTGAAATATGTTTACAATAATAAAATTTATATAAAATGTGAAGTAGCTTACACATTGTGTTTGATAGGAATTATAAATATATAGTTATTCAAGTATTTTTAATCGAAATACGACTTTATACTTGCAAAATTGTGGAAATATGACCTAAAATTGAAAACTGCTCAAAATATGTACTTATTTCCAAATAAAATGTGTATATTTTGAGTAAGGGTAGCAGTAAAAAAAGTTTATAATTTATGAAGCATTAAATTTGAGGTGAAACTAAAAATATGTCATAAACATCTGAGCCCCATTCATCACCTACTAAGATAATAGGGATGATCTCATCCCTGACGTGGACTTAATTCCCAAATAAAATTTTGTCTAGCTTTGCTTTAAATTCAATCACTCTCCTCCACTCCACTGTGCATGCATGCGTGTGTGTGTGTGTGTGTCTTTGTACATTTTCCCCATAGGCTCTATATAACAGCCATACCTATTTAAGCTTAGTTTGCACAGTCATAATCTATATTCATGTTTGTCAGTAGACTAAAGGGTTTGATTTCAATTCAACACATGTCAAAGTGCGTGTAATACTAGTGTATAAATAAGCACACTTACCATGCCTGCACAGTTGACAAAGTACTCACAGAGTACAGTACCGCTGCTTGTGCTCACAGCCTTGACGTGGGAATTCTCTGTTAACACTTGCTCCACCTCACAGTTTTCCACAAAACGAGCTCCTGAAAAATAAAAACCAGACATCAAATGCAATCTAAGAGAAAAACTGAAAACACTCACTTAAAATATTGATGTTTTGGGGTGAATGGTGACTAATGTACATTTAGTCCTCGACTTGTGGTTAATTTGTCTTTCTGCGCAAGTTGAAAATATGTATTTTTGACACATATGCTCATTTTAAAGAATGATTAAAGCTAAACAGGTTCTGCTTAGGAAAATAATACTTAACAAACAAAATAGCAATGATCCTACCAGCTGCACAATCTAATAGGTTTGATTGGTTTGATTAATGGTGTTGTCGGTCGCTAAGTATTGCAACCACTTGGCCACAAATTCACATAGTTCAAAGCAAAAACCTAATGCCCTATTAGGTTTTATTATTAAAATTACAAGAAACATTTCATTTTGTGCCAATCTTTGTGTACTGATCCTCTACAGTATCCCAGTTCAAGCAATACAATACAGTAGAGCCTCAGAAAATAGACACTCGATAACTCGACATTCCATGTAGCTCGACACGTGCACGTACACACAGTTTTTGGCGCTAGTCATCACAATCCAAGGCCATTCAACCATATAACCTCTCAGTCTGTTTGTGTAACTTGAGTGGAACAGTTGTGCTGTGATGTTTTTACAAGTGGTGTGTTTGTGTAACTCGAGTGGAACAGTTGTGCTGTGATGTTTTTACAAGTGGTGTGTTTGTGTAACTTGAGTGGAACAGTTGTGCTGTGATGTTTTTACAAGTGGTGTGTTTGTGTAACTCAAGTGGAACAGTTGTGCTGTGATGTTTTTACAAGTGGTGTGTTTGTGTAACTTGAGTGGAACAGTTGTGCTGTGATGTTTTTACAAGTGGTGTGTTTGTGTAACTCAAGTGGAACAGTTGTGCTGTGATGTTTTTACAAGTGGTGTGTTTGTGTAACTTGAGTGGAACAGTTGTGCTGTGATGTTTTTACAAGTGGTGTGTTTGTGTAACTCAAGTGGAACAGTTGTGCTGTGATGTTTTTACAAGTGGTGTGTTTGTGTAACTTGAGTGGAACAGTTGTGCTGTGATGTTTTTACAAGTGGTGTGTTTGTGTAACTCAAGTGGAACAGTTGTGCTGTGATGTTTTTACAAGTGGTGTGTTTGTGTAACTTGAGTGGAACAGTTGTGCTGTGATGTTTTTACAAGTGGTGTGTTTGTGTAACTTGAGTGGAACAGTTGTGCTGTGATGTTTTTACAAGTGGTGTGTTTGTGTAACTCGAGTGGAACAGTTGTGCTGTGGTGTTTTTACAAGTGGTGTGTTTGTTAGTTTTCCAATTCAGTAACGTGTTATTCAAATCAATACAATATTATATGTACAGTACTGTACATATATTACTGTTACTGTAATGTACAATACTACAGTACAGTACAACTGTACCTTTAATATTCAATACTGTACTGTGATTCATTCTTGTTTTGTAACCCCTCCCTTAGTCCACCAGGACAAAGGCGAGCATACAATTATTAAAAGTGTGTATATATATAAAAAAAGAATAAATGCAGAGTAAGCCGTTAGGACCTTAAAAGACAAATATATCATACTCTAATATATTTGCTCCTGTTTCCCCAAAACCCACTCGGCAATTATCGTGCCAGAAAAAAAAAAGAAAAAAAAGAGGAACCAACAGACCAGAAATCAAGAATATTTCCTATTCAGTAAACTTAAAACTTAGTTGAAATAAGCGGAGAGAAATATCAGAAGTTAGTTAAATGCTATGTTTTATCTATAAACAAGAGGTAAGTGATGAATTATAAATGTTATAAATATAAATTATATCTATATATCTATATCTATATATATATATATATATATATATAAAGACTCTAGCAATATTATGCAATAGGATTTTGACTATATTCAACATTATTAGTCTTGCATATGTTAAATACTAAGTTCCAGCAATTAAACAAATTTAGAATATTTAATTGCATGTTTTCTAATGCTCAAATCAGAGAAAATATGGACTTAAACTTATTAAATATTTTTAGAATCACAAGGACTTAGAACATTTTAAAGAATTGAATATATACAAATCTATAAGAGCTTCAAGCGCTAAATATATCTATCTCAAAACATTTCCCTGGTCAATAAGGGACTTAACAATTTGAACCAATTCAGTATTATACGAGTCAAAGGGACTCCCTCCATTAAACCTTTAAAAAATATCCACATTTGACGATATTAAATGATTCACAAGCCTAAGGACTTTAAAGATAAAGTCCCAAAATTAATTAAGTCGGATGGACTCCAAAGTTTACACATAATAGTCTTACACAAGTCTAAGGACTTTAAAGATAAATGTCATAATCATATGACCTACTTCTCATTTTTTAACAAAGCCCATGATTTACATATCATAAATCTCCCACGCCAACAAGGTTTTTTAAATAAATTACCCATTAGTGAACATTACACATAATAGTTATATTACAAGTCAAAAGGACTTATATTTACCAAAACATTTTATAATATATAAAAGTCAGATGGACTTATTTGAAGTCGTAATATAAAAGATGATATTTAGGCCAAAAAGAAATTTACACATACAAAAGCCAAAAGATAATTTAGAGCTTACATTATTTAAAACACCCAGATGTGTATTTATTTGATCTTAGTTGCTCATAGAGGGGGAATGGAGGGGTTACACATACAAGAGAAAACACAGAAACAAAGGAGAGAGGGAAGGGGTAATGGGCGGGGAGTATGCGACGAGCAGCGTCGGGGAGATTCCAGAATAGTCTTATTTGCTCACGCAATCTTCTCGGGCTGGAAACGTCATACTTTTTCTCAGCATCCTTTGCGAAAATACATTATTGAAGCGTCTCCAGGCCTCGCGCTGTCAGTCAACATCTTATGCAAGTTCATTCATAAAACTCGACACCATCTCAGTCCACATTAGGTTGAGTTTTTGAGATTATACTGTACTTGTCTTGTATATTTTTTAAACATGAATGTTATTATCACTGCTGTAGCATATTATCTTAAATGTGACCAAATATTTTGCAATCCTGTTTGTCACAAGATATTAAATCCTGTACATGTAGATTAGCATGCCAACACTCGTCCACTATTAATTTAAATTTAATCTGTATAAACACAATGCTTATACTAAGGGTTTTCGAGCTTGGATTCTTGCATTCGGGTCAAATTTTAGCCGAGTATTTCAAAAAGCTCCCGAGGTTTAGTATAATCATAATTTTAAAATGTTAAAAATATATTGTATTTATTTATTTTAAAAGTAAAATAGTATATTTAAAATGTCACCATTCAAAAAATAAATACATGTGAAACCCCATCTTTAAAACGTGAGATTTTTAGAAATATATGAAAACAACACATTTTCCTAAATTAAGAATGAAATTAATTTTATAGTTGGTAAATAATATTGAAAATAATATTTAGAAAAATGGAAATATTGGTTTTTAAATTATAAATAACACTTTAAAAAACCTCATATTATAAAAATAAAGTAGGAAAATCAATTAAAATAGTTTCAACAATCATGTCTTTAAATACATTGAAATTATACTAACAATTTTAGGAAAAGTTTATCAAATTGACATTTTAATGAGCTAATATTTCCTCAAATATGCCTCCGTGACATTATTTACCATACAAAAAAATGTAAGAATCATAAAGCAGTTTGAAATTTGAAATGTTTCATATTTCATTTATTAGTCCTTAATGTAATAATCGCTCATGATCATTGCTTCTGTTCCAATTCCATTCCTCTATGTGCAGTTGTGCATGCACCATATCAGGGTTCTTGCTATAAATTATCTTATTATGAAATTTATTCCAATCCAATTTTTAATGCTTATAAAAGTTGATTTTTATACTTTGAAAGGAAAAATAAGATGGTTAAAATAATATTTCTAGTAGAAAATTTGAAAGAGTAAATGTTTTTTAAAATTCAAATATAGTAGGTTAGGTAAAATATTTATTGCACTAATTATGATCAACAATGATTTTAGACAGGTTAACCAACACAATTCTTTAACTAAACAGTAACTAATGCTAGTTTTGAAGTTGAATGTATTAATACAAGTTTTAAATATCCTAAGTTCGAAAACAATCAATATATATTCCCAATGTTAAATTTTGAATTTAACTTAAATTATAATTTAAGCTTAGGGACAATGGAAAAATAGTAAACATAATGGTTATTTAATTATGTGATATATTTAGCTATTTTCATATTTATTGCCTTGTCATGGCAATGCAACTTCAATCAAAGGTAATTCAAAATGAATGACAATATTGGATAAGTTTTTCAGACCAAAGTTGTTTTAGACTTATATTATGTTTTTAATGTGAAATTTGATACTCATTTTTTCAATTTTTTTTTGTTTGTGAAATTTGATATTAATTTTTTCAATTTGTTAAGTTACCAAATGATTGATTCATAAGTGAAACTGCTGATATCATATAAATTAAATAGCCTATACTTACAAATTGTTTTGTATGTACATCAAGTGGAAACTTTAAAATGACGAGCCTAAAAACTTTTGATCTTGATTCGAAGCGTTAATGACGAGTTTGTCTCGAAATCCAAGTACTCGAAGAGCCTTAGCTTGTACTTGATAGCACAAAAAGCTGGCCATGAGTCACTATGACTATGTTATTGATAGCTAAATAGTCGATCTTATACATACATCATATACTTTACCTTAAAATTGTGGGTGTTGCTTGACTCTGGGCACAGGGTGGACCTAGTTAACTCAATGGTAAATAATTGGTGTACTAGACCAAAGATCCTGATATCAATTCCTATGAATAAGTGTCATTTATCAAAATATAAATGAAAAATACTTACGAATAGCTCATAATCTGAACCAAATTTTAATTTCATTATATATTGTATGTATGAGGGGTGTTCAAAAAGAAACCGAACTTTTGCTATAACATCTTTATTGCTCATTGTACAATATTTTAAGCACTGTCCCCCTCAAAATAGTCCTCTCTACTAGCAATACACCGTTCCCAACGTTGCTTCCATTTTTGGAAAACCTCCTGGAACGCACTTTCTGGGATCGCGCGCAGGTCTCTTGTCACATTGTCCTGAATCTCCTCCATGGTTTGGAAACAATGTCCTTTCAACGTGGTTTTAAGTTTGGGAAACAGGAAAAAGTCTGCTGGGGCTTGGTCCGGAGAATATGGTGGATGGGGCACAATGGGAGTGTGATGTTTTGCTAGATAGCTGTGGACAAGGAGCGACGTGTGAGCCGGCGCATTGTCATGATGCAACATTCAAGTCTGGTTTTCCCACAATTCAGGCCTCTTCCTGCGCACAGCATCCCTCAAACACGCTAGAATTCCCTGGTAGACTTCCTTGTTTACCATCTAACCACGTGGTACAAATTCCTGATAGACAATACCTTCGCAGTCAAAAAACACAACCAACATCACTATGATCTTTGACCGGCTCATGCATGCTTTTTTTGGATGAGGAGACCCTTTGCCCACCCACTGCGACGACTGCACCTTCGTTTCAATATAAAAGCCATAAATCCACGTTTCACCGCCTATTATGATGTTCTTAAGGATGTTTTCATTTTCATTGGCAGTGGCAAGCAGTTCCTGGCTGATTTCAACACAGGTCTGTTTCTGATCGTCAGTCAACAAACGCGGCACGAATTTTGCAGTGACACAACGCATCTCAAGTTTGTCACTCAAAATTTGATGGCTTAATCCTACACTAATACCCACTTCGTTAACAACTTCTCGAACAGTTCAATGAAGATTTCCACGAATGACAGCACAAACTCTCTCGACATGGTCATCATCTGTTGATGTGAAAGGTCGTCCAGACTTGGGATCGTCACCAACCAACATTCTGCCACGTTTAAAACATTTAAAACCACTCATAGCACTGCATGCGACTCATACAGTCTTCCCCATATGCTTGGCTAAGCAAATGAAATGTATGTAAAAGTTTTGCCAGGTTTGTAGCAAAATTTCACACACACACACGTTGTTCTTCAAGATCTTTCAATGTCACTTTGGCATTAATCCGACGAACAGCTTGTGCACATACTCACTTCAGCGGCTGTAGCTCGCCAACTAACAGCCAGAGCAAAATGAGGCAAATGGAAGTTTGTTGTCTAAGCCTGCCGCTATGTGCGCTCAATAACTGCAGTGCGCTTCCTCTGCTGGTTGGTGCGCTATTTCAAAAGTTCGGTTTTTTTTTTAATATTATGACTAAGTTATCTGGGGAAGAATTGGGGTACAGGGAGTACATGAGATAGTAGAGGAAGCAAGACTGAGATAGTATGGACTTGTAATGAGGATGGAAAAAGAGAGGATACCAAAGAAAAATGTTGGAAATGATGTGTGTGGGGAAAATATCGCAAGGGAGGCCAAGCAAGAGATAGGAGGCACAGATATCAGAAAGTGTTCAAGTGAGAGGAGAAGAATGGAAGGAATTAAAGCAGGAAGAGTGGTGGAAGAATAGAAGAAGCTGGAGGCATTTTACTAAACTGACCCGGACATAGAATGGAAACATTTGATGATAGTGATGATTCTATCTTAAACATTTATCTTTCTTAGTACCTCCTTCCTTGGAAAGTTTGGCTAAAGCATGGCATATGGCATAAGGTTTAGCAACTGCATCTTCAGGAACCCAAATAGCTCCTTCAAGATCTTCAGTTCTTAGGTAAGGATGAAGGCGTTTCATTTCATCACTTCCAAACACCTGTAGGAAATATATCAGTAACTATTTCTTTAACCAATCATTAGAAACAATACACAAATTTTTAGTTGTAAATACTGTACCAAGAATAGGGACTGGATGCAAGGCGCACATGTTTGTCATTTGTTTACCCTCTCAGTCCTTGCTCTATTCTTGTTAAGGTAGGCTGTGTGGCAAGGAGTATTGGGGATGGGGATAGGTGCATATTTGGAAAGAGAGTATTTTATTTAGTTGAAATATTACACCTGGACACGAATTATCCCAGGAACCTTGGCTTACCGCGCCAATGCTCTACCACTAAGCTATCCATAAATTGCCCTGTCATTCTTCACTCATAATTTATGGCCAAGTCTATGAGTGACATGTGGATTCATAGTCTATTAGTCTATCATTGAAAACTATGAGTAAAATGACCCTGAGAATTGGATGGACCCTGGATAGCTCAGTGGTATAGAATTGGTGTGCTATGCCAGGGCCCTCAGGTTTTTTTCTTGTGTCCAGATGTCATTTTTAAACCAAATGAAATATGTTAGTGACAACTGTATTTTTAATCTAAGATCATTCCAGCTTAATGGAAGAAAAGTGCTAGGCTTTAGAGAGGAGTGAAAAAATTGTTTTTGAACTAGTTATTGTGGATTCTATCTGTGACACTTATACAGCACCAGCAATTGGTAAGGGGAGCCAGTCCAACCAAGCGTATATCTGTGAAAAAGTGTCCAGGGAATTTGGGTTGGTGCTGTGTATTAAGTGTGTGTGTGTGTGTGCTGAAGACCGTTGTTGAATCTACATTAGTGACCTGTTGATTTAAATAGTGACGTAGGATATGAGTGAACTATTACATACTTGACAATTAATTATTATTAGTGTCAATTATTTAGATAGAAAATATCCTATTAGTAGAGAAAGACGGAAGTTAGAAGAACAAAAGGTAAAACAAGTGAAAAAACTGCCAAAAATCTCATATTTTCTTGGCCCACAATGCTGTAACGTCTGAAGATATTATTATTAGTGAATTAAAATCAACCCCCTTTTTTTTACATGCAATGGGCCTATTTTGAAAGTTTGGTCTAATCCGTTTTTTTTATTAATCTCTTAAAGTTATTGTTTATTGGTGTCCATGCAGTGAGTGTCTATTAATGACTTAAATGTTGCATTAAGAATTGTCCCCATTTATACTATATGAGAAGCGTTTTATGCTATTAGTGTAAAAATTTTTTGGAGGGGAGCCCCCTGCCCACATTTTATAATCCTTCACTTTGAGTTTAAAAATTTTTCAGACTTCTTAAGGTGTCTCTAATACCTGTCTGACATAATTCAATCTTATATCACAATGAGTACCTTTTTTTATATTGTTTTAGAAACTATGAAACCCCAAGTTCTCCAACCCCCACTTTGAAATTTCAAATATTTAATAATTATTTGTGTATTTATAATAATATTACTAATTCCTAATCAATTTTAATTTTATATCTCATCTAAAAGTGTGGTTTTCTGTTACATCACCCGTCCTGTATTTTTGAGAATCTCACTTTAAAATTAATGCTCTGCATGTGTTTTAAATGCTAATACAAGACAATTCTTCAATAACACAGCCTCCCCCCTGACACCCCCCCTCCCCCCATACCTTAATCCAGCTATATGTGGTATGAACACAACCCATTCCAACCACCCCCTCACCCCGGTTATGTTACGATGAGTTTCAAATTAATCTTTATTTAAAAAAAAGCTTTAAAATATGGGTGTGCTAGCAAGAATTTTTCCCTTCAAATCGAATTTGAATGAAAACAAGTTTTTTTTTTCTCTCTCTAGTTTGAGTAGTATAGAGCAATATATTTTGTGCAAGAAATATTTCAAGTTGAATTTCTGTAATAAATTCATGAATGAACCATAAACAAGTACAAACATATTTTTTTTATGGAAAAATGTATTACTGGTATCAGATAAATTCAAATTTTTAAATAAATTTAAAGTTAGTTGTATATTTTTTTAAATTAGACAAAGGAAATATTGAGGAACTATATTTGCAATAAAACTATATCTTAAAATTGAATAAAATGAATTATGCTAGAAATTTTTGAGAAAAATATTGAAAATCTTGAGTAGGCCTACTCACATTTTTTTGAGTTTTGTAGAAAATCTTCAAGGTGAGTTTGAGCAGCTATTAAAACTTGACTCAAACTAAACATTTTTAAGTACTCGTACACCCCTACTTTAAAAAATATATGTAAGTTTGAATATAATAGTAATGACTCACTGTAACTGTAGTTTCTCATTGCTTTCTTTTTTGTTGATCATCATTTTAATTAACAAACCAGCTTTAAAAAATAAAACACAATTATTACTCTGGCCATGGAACAAATCTGAGTGGTAAAGTTCTATCTTGTTTTATATATCAATGTGTCAATTTTCAATTATGTTTTGGAAAAAAAATGGTGTTTTTTTACCTCGCAATGTAAGCCAGTGGCTTGATGGTAAGCCATTCTGCGTTTGAGAGCAATCATTCTATCTTTTGTTTGAGCCAAACTTAAGCTTCCACATTGCTTAAATCCTGAAAATCAGAATAGTGGTTTACAATGATTGACATTTATTAACAGTGGCTGGTACAGGGTAGGAAATAATGTGGCGGTTTATTGAGATATTGGTCTAAGCCAGTGTGGTCCAAACTTAAAGTACATTCACCACTCGAGTTTACTTGGATGGCAGCTCAAAAAACTACTAGAAATAGTCCCTAATGTATCCCTACGCCAACAGCTAACATCTGTCACTTTGGACAGCTGTAATTAAAATATAAGGTAATGTATGAATGTGATGGTTAAACCCAGTAATTTAGGCCAATAATATTTGTATATTTATTTGAGGTCAGGCACAAAGCTTATTTATCGTTTTATTCCAGATGAAAAAAATACGTATTTCCAAAAGGTATGGTGCTTCAAAATGGCGACCGACAAATGTAAACCATGTGGTTGATCATGAAGCAAACAAGTTATTTACACGCCGTGGATAAAGATATTTTATTCAGTTAAATATTTAAAAATACAATAAAATAATAATAAAATAATGTATTATACAAAATGATCCAAAAGTCATGCAACCCAAAGAAAAAACTTATATTTTGTGCGATCAATTTCACACATTGTTGATTTATTCTGCACATGTGATTCTGGAAAACTACGCATAGAAAATTGTTGGCAATCCATGTACAAATTGGCCTTAAAATAATTTTCTTAAATGGATACTAGCTCTGCTCATGAAAAACTCATCTTACACTTTTAAATGCAGTAACTCAACTGGCTAGACCTAGTGTACGTCTAAAGGTCACACGGCATGCACAACACCCGGCCAACATTACAGTATTGCCATACATATAAACAACATGTTCATTTTCCATGTACTTCTGCGAGAAATATCCTTGAAAAAACCGTATTTTCTCTTTTACAAGTAAATATGATGTCTGTATTAAAAGGTATTAATGTATGCACCATATTACACATTGTAGATAACATTCCAAAATAAAGAAAAGTACTTTTAATCATATTTAAGATATTGTTTCGGATTGGATAAAAATAGATTATTAAAAGTAATGGAATACTGTGAGAAAACTTATTTTACCTTATTAAAAATTTAAAATACAACATATAATTAAAAAATTTAACATTAACAACAAAACCGTGATCTTTTACAAATGTTGGCAATCCAAAATCTAAACATAAGATTTTTCAACTGTCATCCAGATAAAAATCTATGGTGAATATACTATACATGATTCAGTGGCCAATCTATATAATGCAGCAAACATAGTGGACTGAAGGCAAAATAAAATAATAATGATAGTAGTAAACAAGTAACAAGTAATTTCAAACAATTTACTTATAATTAACATACAATTAATTATTATGACCATACTAATACAGTTATTGATATTACTGGGCCTGTTTTCATGCTGCAAGAATTTTAAGTCATCAATTTGTTCTGTCAAAGACAACCTGAGTCAGGTTTTCAGAGTGAAATTACTAGATCAGCAAAATTCCTCATGTTTAATGTTGTTGTTTATCGTGAAAAATGAATCTTTAAAAACATAGGTGATTCCAAGGAATGACATAATTTCAAGAAAGAAATTTAAAAGCTTCAAGAGTTACTCCAAAAATTTCTGGAAGTCTATCTTTATTATTTATCAGGAAAGAATCCGACTAAAGCTGCCACAGCTCTAGTTCGGGATAGGAGGGATTCTACGTCATTTCAACATCTATTGGATTGTTGAAATGATTAAATTTAGGCTTCAATACAGCAACATTGTTAATCTTGCATGAACATTATAAGAAGTTAAACAACACACCATTAATTACAAATGTAATGACTCGTTAATAATTCTAGCTAAACAACAGGGCCTGGATTCACTAACGAGTGCAATTCTGCACCGGTGTAATTCTAGAAATGGCGCAACTTTGCACCCAAGATACTCCCAAGGATACGCCTTATTATTTGCTCCATTTCCGTATTCACTAAACAAGGCGCAAACTAGTGGCAAGATTATGGTGACGTCGCCATAAACATTATCATTGCTTTCTTTTCGACCAATCCTTGTGAAGAATTTACTTTCACAGTCAAGGCTACTTTATTTTAAATCCCTAATGAAAATGACAGCATTTACAAATATTTCTAAACATTTACTTAATAACTAGTAATAAAATTAGAAGCGGCCTCTATCTGGGTGCTTTGCAAAAACCATATTAGAATATGATTTAGTGTTTATTTATATTACTAGTTTAAAGCTTCAGTTCCATTTATAAAACATATAAAGAAACTTTAAAACTTATTTTAAAGCTATACTAACCGCCATATTTAGTGATGAGATGTCGTTGAACTTGGAGGAATACAAACCTCTTTAGATCTAGACAAAGATTATACAGCTTGTGGTTTTGTTTGACGTTTTGTTGTGTAATATTACAAGAAATGCCATTGTGTTGTTTAAATGTAAAAACTCAACAATAAAAGGTAAGTAATTGCTTTGTTACAACTATTTAAATGAAAACAAATTTTGTGCTCGACAGACATTATTTTAATTCCTTTATTATTAATCGGAGTACAGTTAGATAACTAATTGTATTTTAAGCCAATACAATAATATGCCACCATTAAAATTTATTGAAATGACAATCATGATTTAAAAGTTGCGCCTACTCTTGAGTGGTGGCAAATAAAAGGCCCAACTTTGCTCTCAAATTGCGCCTTTTTCTTTTAGTGAATAGGGATTTGGGGAAATTTTTCAAACTTGCGCCGGCACAACTATTTGCTCCCGTTAGTGAATCCAAGCCCAGATTTACTGGTCGCAATAGTTACAATGCATGCACTGAATAATGTGTGATGACATATTGTTTGCCACTTGCATAGGTGTTGCTAGCACTGTGTCTTACTACTCGTTCAGAATATACGCTTGCTAGATATTAATAATAGTGGGGGTGAAGGAGGGTGCGGGGAAAGAAGGTGAACAGAATACACCCATTTTTTTCCCTTTAAACTATAAAACAAAAATTATTTTGTGACAAATGAATATCATGAATAGTGGAAATGACTTTATTATAAGTCATATAAAAAAAAGTTAACTCAATTATTTGTGCATTGCTCCTAACGTTGATTTTTAATTTTTTTTAATGAAACAATTCAATGTTACAGAATTATTATTATTAGCACCGTGTCTTAATACCCGTTCGGGTTATACACACTTACGCTAATGTGTAATGGTAGGGTGATTGTGAGATGAAATGAAGGACCAACAATTTAACGTGGAATCCGAACCACGGTGGAGGCCTGGCATTCCACACATTCACAAGATGTCTTGTCAGAGGTGAAGGAAGGGTTTGGCAATCAGATAAATCTGTGCCGGGACCGAGGATTGAACCCCGGACCCCAGCACAGAAGTCCGACACCTTACCCCTAGACCGCCAGATCACCTAATGTTACAGTCACAGTACTAAAAGTGTCAGGGGCGGATTCAGGATTTTCGTGAGGGAGGGTGAGCACTTACGGGGTAGGTTTTTCATTAGGAAATTCTGACAAAAAAATCCATAAAAATTTGAGAGAATTTTTTTTCAGTGTAACACTCAGCTTGAAAGTAATCCTCAAATTAAGGGTAAGGCTCGAAATTTGAGATTAGTATTGAAATTAATTATAAACAAATAACAAGAACATCAAAAAGGGATTTTTAAGAGGGAAATAAGTTTAAATATTATATAAATAATGTGTACTATCTCTAAAAAAAATTTTTTCTATTAATTTTTGTTAAATAATTTAACACATAATTATTGTCTGTTAAAATATAAATTTATTAATGGTATTGAGTGACACATGAAGCAACTCGCTAGTTTTTTATTTATTTAGCACCATGTCTTACTACCTGTTCAGGTTATATGCTTAAGTACTAATTATGTTAATGGATTAGGAATTGGGAAGGTTTAATTTAGAGTTTAACTAAAGTGTTGCTAACAACTAATAATATTTTTAATGCGTAATTCTTTATAAGTTCTCACAAAAGAAACTATGTGCAAACATGAGTTTATGTAAATAGTTGTATTGAGCTTATAATCATTTTTACCATGCTTTTCTCTAAGTTCACTCAAGACATGGACTTTTAAGACCTACAGAGTCAGTGATATTATTTGTAGCTTGGGTAGTGTGATAGGTGAAAAGTTAGTAAAACGGTTATGTACCCATTGGTGTTGTTGTTTTGACAAGTTACATCAAAATAAACTACTTCTAGCAATGTTTCCCGAACTGTGGTGTATGCACACCCAAGGGTACATGCTGGGTTTCAGGGGGTGCACAATGTACCACTGAGTTTTACTTACCATAATATATTTTTTGACAGAAACAAGACTGATAAAAAAATTAACGCAGATTTTTGCATGATGCTGTGGACTTTTGTATAAGTGTTTCTTCTCTTTTGTTTATCTTACCAACAATGCTTTAAAATAGTTTGGAACGCCAATACTTTACAACATAATAGGTATTGTTTGATTTTTTTTTCTGACTAACTGGAACAGGTAAGGCTAGGGCCCTAAAAGGGGTACACAACTGGCAAAAGCTTAGGAAACACTGACTTGGACAACACTACAACCCATTTATTGTAGGTAAGATGAATAAAGAATGGTTATTGATTAACTTTTCACTTGCTATCAAAAGCCAAAGTTAACGTAAGTAGACTATCATCACATCTGTCCTCCCTGTTTCATGAGGAAATAGGAAAATAAATTATGTAACTTATTTTAATTTATAATTTAATATGAAAATGCTAGTAAAGTATCCATTACCTATGTCATACCCTAGCTCTTGCAGTTTCCGGTACAGTTTGATACTGTACATGATCAACTGTCTGTCTGGGATAGGTTTGAAAAGACCCAGTGTCCCGGAACCAAAATGAGACGTTCCACTTCCAATTCTAACACCACGAAGAAAAAATATATTTATGAGAATTACATAAAAGTGTAAGATGTAGGGGGAATCCTGACTCAGATAAACTATGAGACAACACAATTAATGGGGTAATATTCAAATATTCAAACACTAATATTTTTGATGATAACAGAATATTTAATTAATTCAACTATTTATATAATTTAAAATAAAGTTATTTAAACTTTTCATAAAAATTTGCCTCCCACAAGTGGACTAAGATAAAAGATAAACCCTAGAACTACACTTTTAGCCGAGAAGTTTGACCTCCCTTGAACAAACATTTCTTGTTGCTGCACGGCTCTCTGTACTATCCTTCAGGATTAGTGATTTGTGATTTATTATTATTATTATTATTATTACTATTATTACTATTACTATTATTTCTATTACTACTACTATTACTACTACTACTACTACTACTACTACTACTACTGTTGTTGTTATTACTGTTGTTGTTGTTGTTATTGTTATTATTATATTATTATAATTATTATTATCATTATAATTATCATCATCATCATCATCTCATTATCATTATCATTATCATTATTATTATTATTATTATTATTATTATTAGCACCGCGTCTTATACCCGTTCAAGTTATACGCTTAGGTACTAATTATGCTAATGGGTTAGGAATTGGAAAGGTTGTATTTAGAGAAAGTGAACCTACATTTGTGTGGAGGGAGAGTGGAAAACCACTTCCAGTTCACCCGACCAATACTCAAACCTCGATCTCCCCATCCTTGGCAGTTTGGCTCAACAATAAACCAGTGTGTTAGCTAACTACACCACCGAGGTGGGTTTGAGGGGTTAAAGTTATATAGGCCTATGGAAGGGGGTAGTAATGAGACATGAAAGGGGGTGATACTGAGACAGTTGGTCATATTGCAAACAAGACATTAAATAAAATCAGCTAAATTATTACATAAATTTGATATTCATGCAAGATCACTTGGTTCCAAGCCTAGTAGGCTCCTGGTTTAAACTTCAGATTACACACCAATCTTAAGGTTTGTCATATAGTTTATTATTTGTAACAATCTGATTAAAAGCATGTTACTTCCATATGAATTTTGGAAGAATATATCCACTTATAATATTAATGTTTTAAGTTGTGAAAATTTATGTAGGATTGAGTTTGGTTTATTTTTTAATAATATAACTTAGTCCAAACATATTAGGGTTAAATTTTTTAAATAAAAATACATAGAGCTAGGAATAGATATATAGTTAAGAACATTCAAATGGTTTAGTTAAAAATGAATCACACTTGATTGACCTGATTAGGCCTAAATTATGTGAGTCTAGGCAACATATTTTGTAGTGCTAGGCTAACAACGTTCCTTTTAATGCGTTACATCTATAAGAAAATATCATGAGCTGTTAAAATGACAGAAATATTTAGAATATGTTTCAAATACATTTTAAAAGACAGAAACAAACGTTTCTGTTGTCCCTATTGCTAATATTATTGAAAAACTACCTTAGCCTAAGATGGTATTATTATGAGATGACAGTTAAATATGTTTTCCCAAAAAATATTGGTATGCGAGGTAAAACGGAAATTCTAGGCCAATAAATATTTGTAGGGGCAATAAACAAATAAAATGTTCAAGTTATAATATGGGATTTAAAACTAAATGTGTGTGTGTGTGCTATTTATAATTCAACTATGCTTATGGCATCATGGACTAACCACTCAACATTTTGAACCAATAAAAACCACTTGCTGTATTCAATTTTAGTCCTAAAAAAATCAGAGTGCATGAATATTTCAAACCAATTCTGTCTCATAATCATCCTTATAAATGTGTCCTCCTCATGAATGAGATAAATGGGTGTCTCATTCACCAAGTAAAAATGAGACAGAGTTTTAAACTATTTTTTGGTACAATAAAAACAATGACACACACTGTAGTTGTAAAGAGCAATGGGAAATGGTAACAAAATTTGTATATTTGTTAGAAACTTATTGGAAGTTAAACAAAAAGATTGTAAAAGGTCTCAAAACTACCCCTAATAATTCTATACCATTACATTTTGTGGACTTTCAAAAAATGTAAATTCTAAATATATTATAGTTCTTACTTACACGGCATTAGTAACTCGAAAATTCATTGCCACACTTATTAAAGTAGACCATATATACCAATCTTGAGTTAGTTCTTTCCAGTTCACCTCAATACATCTTATCCCTATCTTGAGCTAGTTCTATCCAATCCACCTCATTACACCCTATCTTGAGCTAGTACTATCCAATCCACCTCATTACACCCTATATTGAGCTAGTTCTATCCAATCCACCTCATTACACCCTATCCCTATCTTGAGCTAGTGCAATTTAGGTCACCTCATTAAACCCTATCCTTATTTCGAGCTAGTTCTATCCAACCCACCTCATTACATCATATTATCTTGAGCTATTTCTATCCAGTCCACCTCATTACACCCTATCCCTATCTTGAACTAGTGCAATCCAGGCCACTTCATTACACCCTATCCCTATTTCGAGCTAGTTCTATCCAACCCACCTCATTACATCCTATTATTATCTTGAGCTAGTTCTATCCAATCCACCTCATTACACCCTATCCCTAGTTTGAGCTAGTGCAATCCAATCCACCATGTTTAAACATGTTATAAAATCATATCGGAACTTACTTTTCTTTTTCTAAAACAAGGACATCAGTCCAACCATTTTGTACCAGATGATAAGCCACCGAGTTGGCAACCATCCCTGCTCCACAGATAACCACTTGTGCTTGTTTTGGCAATACTGGTCCATTCCCAGTTGAAAAGTTATTGCCGACAGACAAAGTAGCATTTCGTCCCATATAGTCTTGATGAAACAAGACTTTTAATCTGACTTTCTTCTGAAAAATCTTCCTGGAAATATTTCTCAAGTGGATTTGTCTTTTATCTTCAATAAGTTTTGAAATGAGTCGACTATTTAAACAGCTTGTACAAAACATCACTGCAAATAAGGGATAAAAACAACCAGATATGTAATAACCGATTTTAATTCAATCAACATGTAATTTATATAATGCAATTATTATACAATGGTAAGTTTGGAACATATACAAAAATACTGACAACAGTGGCAACATTTTAAACTTAAAGTTGTTTGTTTAAGCATGGATATTATCTGTGACGAATGCAGAACATATAAATATGGATAGGCTATGTCCAGGTCATAATCACTGCTGTTGTTAATATTAGAGGAAATCACAACAGCCCTGCTTCTAACTAGGAAATTGTCAAAACTAAAACCTGTTGTGTGCAATGTGACATGCACATAATATACAAATATTTTATTAATACTATACATTTATTTTGATTCAATTTCCAATTTCAACCTTTTGCCATTAAAATGTGATGGTACTTTTAATATTTTAATAGAATAATGTAATTTTTGACAAGTATATCTCAATTAATTACTGTATACTAACTATTGCACACTAAATTTGTCATTTTTTATTTTACCCTTTTAGACTAATTAGGATTAAACCTTTACAACACTGTAAGTGACCTTAAACTGATTGGTTTTGGCCTCAGGAACTAACATTTCTCATAGGATCTGTTTAAAGTACTTACCATAGAATTATGTATATAATGAGTTTGTTGAAAATCATTAATAATTGTTTATTTTTTTAAATTCTGACTATTTTTGGAACAAATAATATATAACACAGGGGTAAAGTAATCAAATGATGATGATAACTTAAGTAATAAGGCCCAAGTTTTAACATTTTTGTAGTATTGAATAATTTTTTTTCCAAATATTTTGGATGTATCCGTTTCTTGCATTTAAAAAAATATCTAGTCAGTCCTATTGTTTATGGTTTAGCTCACCAAGTACTTGTCATACCAAGAGCCAAACATGTCTAAATATAATGTAAGTTAAGACTTAGATAGTGTTGTTTATAATTTACAAAGATATGGGTTCAAGTTAATTTAATTTATAGATATCTTTATAAATTATAAACAATACCTAAGTCTTAGCTTATATTATATCAATTACTACTTACAAAAGATTCAATTAGAATGTTTTCTAAAATGATGTCTAAAAAAGTTCATTTTATCTAACTTTGAATACCTCTTTGGTAATATAATTAAGCCAAAAGAAACTCACAAAATAAAACTGATATAGTATCATAGTTGGAGACTTATTCCTGTCACTTGTGTGTTTATTTAAATGGTTCTGAAATATCCCCTTCACCAAGAGGATTTGCGGCATAACAAATACATTAGATTTTATTGGGTGGGATGGGGAGTTGGAGGATGGGTGAAGGTTTAAGGTGCTTTAACAAAATGTTGGATCTTTGGAATAAGCAACAAGTAGCCTACATTGATTAAGTAGAGCCTCGCTGAACACTTCTATGCATATAAGATTTAGTTTGTTTCTTTGCAAAAACCTTTGTAATTCAAAAAATAAACATAACTTATCTTTAAGTTTTTGCACGTTATTTTACCTCTACAGCTCGAATTTAGAGAGGCCTGATCTCTAGGTAAATATTTGACACAGGAAAATATTCTTTCTTACATAAAAATGATGTCAGGAGCTAATGAGAAAAGAAAGAGAACACCAAATTCCAAACCTCCATGGACGGGCAAGCTGACTCCACGCAGAGCAACTAAGGAGAATAGCTAATCTGGGAGCTCCTCAGCGAAGAACAAATAAAGGACCCAAAAAAGATAAACAAAAAACTAACAAACCCAAAATTCCCTCCTGGAAAACCACAAATGAACATGGCTATTGTGTCGCAGCCCCGACCTGCTCGGGATATTTTTTAAGCTGTCACGTGAGCTCGACGCACAGGGAGCCCACTCACAGGGTCCACTAACTGGACTGTGATGTCACTCGTGAATCTGTGTATGGTCACCGGGCTGGACCACCTATAACGCAGTTTACCCACAATCCCACGGGCTTTGTCACTAAGGTGGTGTATTTGATAAACCACCCTGTCACCTATTTTGAATGGTATGACATGCCTACCCACATTGAACTTTCTCTCTACCTTCTCGTGAGACTGCTTCAGCTGTGTGAAAGCGTCACTCAACTTACGTAATACTTGCCTAGTGGAGGGTTGCGTCTGTTCAGGCGGGAGTTGCCATTTAACGTTAATAGGGGACAGTAGCAGATGTCCCATCATCAGCTCACTGGTGTAGCCTTGTGGCTAGAATGTGGGGCGTTATTGAATACTATCTGAAGCCAGGACAATTAAGTGTCTCACTAGCGATGGAACGGAATTAAGGTGGATTTTAAATTCCTGTGACTGCGTTCACACAAATTTGGTGCAGGATAATAGGGAATCGTGGTTATGTGCTTAATGCCTAGATTAAACCACATATTTTTGAAACTTGGAGAAGTAAATTGACTGTCATTGTCTGAGACAATGCTACACGGGATTCCAAAATTGTTGAATACTTCCAGTTCTAAACCTTTTATGGCTGTTCCCGAGGTAGCGTTTTTCAACGGAATGAATCACGTGAACCTTGAGAATCCGTCTATGATCGTTAATACATATAGGTTCCAATTCACCGACCTTGGTAGGGCGTCAAGAAAGTCGATAAAAATCCTCTCCAGGGGGAACCTAGCCACACTGGAGGAAAGCATGCCAATGTTGCACTTTTGGGCGGGCTTAGCCCTTAAGCAATTTTCACACACTTTTACATGGTCACTTAAATATCAGTGCATACCCGTCCAAAAGAACCTTTTTCTAACTAAAGCAATAGTTTTGGCAATACCCAGATGTGCCCCCACTGGAGATGTGTAATAGTATTCAAACACTACTTGCCGAAAAGAGGCGGGAACGCATATTTTCCACTGAGACTGGCGGGAGGGCTTTACATACAAAATATCATTTTCCAATTTATAACCAGGGATTATGTTTGTTTTCCAAGCAAGCTTGCAAATTCGCCAACGCCGGATCTCCCGCTTGTGCGGATTTTAGTCAGGTGAATAGTTCGGGTAATTGCATCAAGAATAAGATTTTGGGTTGTGGAACGCTGTAGCCCAAAGTAGCAATAGGGAGTGACGTTTCCCCTGAAATGGGCTCAAACATTCTTGATAAAGCGTCTGCTACTGAATTAGCTTTCCCCATAACAATTACAATAGTGAATCAAAATGCTTGCAATCGAATAATCCGACGAGCAATTTTTCCAAGTTGTCGCAAGTGGTTCACTAACCAATCCACGGCGGAGTTATCAGTATATAATTCAAAAACATTAGACTTGAGATACTGCATAAACTTTTCGGTGGCGAAAATTATTGCCAATGTTTCTAGTTCATATATAGGATAGTTCAGTTCATGTTTATGGAGTGTCCGGCTGGCATACGGTAGAATCTTCCCTTCAGTTTCTTGTGTCAACATAGCTCCCAGCCATGATGACAACGTGTCGATTTGGAGAATATTTTTTTTTAAAGTCAACCATTTTCAAAATAGGCGCTTCAACCAATGCTTGTTTTAACGTCAGAAACACCTGTTCGGCATCATTCGGTCATAAGAAAGTAGTTTTTGTCCTTCTAAGCTTGTACAGGGGCAGCGCTAAAGATGACAAGACTTAGTCACAGGCCCAGAAAGGGGTCACATCACCGCTACAATATGTACCTAGATATATTTTTTTCCCACTTTAAAGTGAGCTGCATAAGAAAATATACTCTCACCTAGGGCCTACATGACCTTTCAGCCTTATTATTTAAGTGCTTGAAGCATATCACAGTGTTATTTATTACATGAGACACACAAAAAAGTCAGCCATATTTTAGTTAGGTATATGATTAAATAATCAATTAATTAATTTCTAAGACAATTAAAATGTCTCAATCAAATTCACAGCCTCATTGTTACTAATTCTTGCCAAAAGATATTGGTACCAGTACCCATGATAGCTTTGTGAAGAAATACCAATCTTTTAATGTTATTAATCCATCCAATTTTTTAAATCTTTATTAAAGTTAATAGAATGGAAGGTTAGCTAGGGCTTAGATGATTATTTTTTTTATTTATGAATAAGTAAAATAGTTTATATCTAATTATTATGATTAAATGGGACATCAACTAAAGGCATTTTTTCTTCTTCAAAGACACCGAAAATCACAAAATTTAGTTAGCGTTATACTCACAAAAATTGAGGAATCCAATTGATACCAGATTCAATATACCAATTAACAAATTATGTTTTGTGAAAAATTCAAAACCAAACTCACATAGCCTTAAGTGATGCAGGAACAAATATCGTATATAAGTTAATAGAACCAACTAAGCTTAATGCACAATAATCTTCTGCAATGACCACACTATGCTCTCTTTTGCAAAGGATGAATTTATTGTAGATATAGTTAAATAAATTTTATCTAAACAAAAACTCTTGCACATCCACTAGAGATTTTATACCCAGCAAACTCACACAAGGCTACATTGATATTGAAATGAAAATATAATAAAGATCTGAGCAGGTGGGCTATTTTAATTAAATTTACATTTAACTTATTAGTTTATTTTTCTTTTCTCTTAATTTTTATCAATTCAAACAGAAGTCAGATATTAAAATAAAATTGTATTACAATTATATTTTAAGGTTGAATAAGATATGGATAAATTATTAGGTTACTTTACAAACTAACTCAACAAAATCTTCAATACGGTAAGCCTAATTACTTATCTAACATGATCCAACCTTGCTATCATTCCATTACGTACCGTAATAAGTTAGGATCTCAATAATTAATATTCCAAAAATAATTTTAATTTCTTAGTATAAGCTGACATATCATGAGAGATCATAGATCAAAATACTAGTGTAGTAAGTCAAGGTTTTGACTTTGGTTTTATTGAGTTGTCTAAATGTTGTAAAAATAAAATAATTTCAAATCCATATAACTTAAATTATAGTATCATTGAATTTGCCATTTCTTCTTGAGTATAATTAGGCCTATAGTATTCATTTTTAATGATTTGGTATCTTAAGAGAAATAAAGTGCATAATAAGCTGTCTAAGCATCATTCCCAGTAAATAAACCTTTCTATAAGAACTATAAAAAACCTTATAGGAAAATTATTCAAGAATATAAAATATCTTCAGATACCGATAACCCAAAGATTTAAGTTTCCAAGACCTTTAAATTAGCAACTTGGGAGAACGGTTTTTGGCATATCTTATTTTAACTTATACCTACCTAGAAATTCAACACAAATATATTTCTTCAATAGCCTATGTAATTTTCTTTAATAAACAGCTTTGAAGATAAGTTTATATTTATAGCAATGTTACCAACATACCAATTCATAGTTGATTTAAAAATTTGCTAGCAACCTAATTTCCCACGATTAATTTATAGTATGATCACGAATGATAAGGAATTATATTATATGAGGGCGAGTGACTGATCGATCGATAGGAATTGAAGAATAAAATGATTTCATAACTTTATATTTCACGACATACTAGTGCTAGGTTTTATGATGTAATTAATATTTAATGATATAAGACGTATACATTTTAGATTTTGACTTCAGTGTAGTTGTCATCACGGTTGTTCCCAATTAACAAAAAAGTATCAGTTTACCAAAACAATCAAATTTGTTGATTAAAATTAAATTTGAAAGCTGTATAAATTTGTTAGTAATCATGACTACGTGGAGGGATAGGGTAAGTTGTATGTTTTTATTTTTGTATTTGATATAACAATTTAACTATACTTAAAATTGATAAAGTATGTTAATTATATTAGAAACGCATTCTTAGGCCCAATTTAAAACCTATTTATAGTTTTGTGAATACACATGAGAATGAAGCAAGATGAAAATAAATTTACGATGTTCGAAAACTAGGTTTTTAGGAAGATATTTGGTCCAAAACAGGATAAAGCTACTTGGGAGTGGAGGCTTTATAATGATGACGTGATTTGTACTTATCACAAGACATTGTTATTTAGTTAGGCTACTCTTTTGGGGCTAGATGACTTAAGTCATAAAACTGAGTTCCCGCAGACAAAGATTGCCCTGGCCTCACATCCGCTAATGGCCCGTCTACAACCAACATGCCCGCTTGTCGGACTCGTAATTACGCTTTTATTAAATACAAAATAGACTGTCTACAGGGAAAAGTCATAAAACGTAATTTCAACAAATAGGAACCCACATCATTGATGACTATAAAAGTCAAATTCATATTAATGTTTTCAAATAAGAAATAAATATTTTAAAAATATTTAAATGGATAAATACACATGATTTTAATTGAAAATCCTATATTCATTACTATACATTTCCAAGCATTTTTATCATAGACCAAATAACTTCAAATTATTTGATATTAGTAGTCCATCCATATTTGTTTTTTGATTGGCTGAACGCAAGCCAACGCAACTACATAAACGCAAGAGATGGACAATGTTCATCTCCTCCCGACAAGCTGGTCCGACATATGATTGTGCTTGCGTAAGCTATTGTAGACAGACAAAATTACGTTATTGCGTAGTTTCGATTCCGACAAGCGGGTGCGTTTGGTTGTAGACGGGCCATTAGGGCGGCCCTGTTTGTATGCATGTTTCTTTTTTGCCATATTTGATTAGTTGAATTATGATTTGCAGGCGTCACTTTTGACCGATGTAGTTTCACTTCTGATCAAATTTTATAGGTTAGGTACTTTATTAAATCACATTTGTCCAATTAAATAATATGATTTACCTTACTCTGAGTTTAGAATGGGCATATAAGTTAATAATCTAAGAAGACACAAATGGTTTAAATTAATTTAGTTCTAATGTTTGAAATTAAACCTGTTAAAACAGAACAAAAAACTGATATTTTTTTCCCCCCAACACTACTTCTAAGCAGGTTGATGATTTTGGAACAATTATGTTCAAACACATGGCTTTGTTTCTTATTCACTTGAAAGCTTACCTAAATATAGACATAAGTTAGGTTACCTATCATACTTTGGTTCATACATTTAATGGTTCAATTAGTAGGGACATGCACAATTCACATTTGTAACAATGTGAATTTTACTGTCTTTATTCAAATAACGTGAATTTAGCTATAAAAAACATGGACTAGGACTAACTAAGTTAGCTAAGGGTCATTTTGGGTCAAGTGATCCAATATTTCACTTTTGAGCAGGCTCACTTAATGTCACCCAGAAGATATTTAAAAATAATCCAAATTTATAGACTTTTTTTCTGCAGTAGTTTTTAAGTTACATACAGCCCTTTGGGGTTGTGGGGGAGGGGGGAATTCTGGTGAGACACAATTAAGCTAAGATGGTTGGTTACTCAAGCTAGAAATGAGTTAGATGGTTGGTAAAAAAAAGTTTTGTAGCTTATTTAAGCTTTCATATGGCAAGTAACATCACTTGCTTTGGACAGTTTTTAATTTCAAGATCATGCCATAAAATATTTGACCTGGAATTTTTCAAAATCCTAATTTTTAGGTTTAAAAAAATCACACATGACTTTGTGTGTGTATGTATATATAATTTGTGAGCCATTTCATAATAGTATCAAACATGTTAAAATAATGGATCACTTGACATTCAATGACCCTTAATGGCTACTGCGAACTGAAGCAATGTCAGGGTGTCTACTAGGTCATGAAAGTCACAAAATCCATGAAAAAGTTACTAGTTGTCAAAAAAGTCCATGAAAATCCCTGAAAAGTCACGAATTTTCAACATTTTGGCCATAACGTCATGAAAATATTTTTGTTTGAATTTCCTGTGCATCATTGTAACACTCTGAATATGTCTAATGTCGAGCCGCCAGTCATGGGTAGTGAGTGCCGTTGTATACTACTGTGCCAGTCATGGGTAGTGAGTGCTGTTGTATGCCACTGTGCCAGTCATGTGTAGTGAGTGCCGTTCTATACTACTGTGCCAGTCATGGGTAGTGAGTGCTGTTGTGTGCCACTGTGTCAGTCATGGGTAGTGAGTGTTGTTGTATGCTACTGTGCCAGTCATGGGTAGTGAGTGCTGTTGTATGCCACTGTGCCTGTCATGGGTAGTGAGTGCCGTTGTATGCTACTGTGCCAGTCATGGGTAGTGAGTGCCGTGGGGGTAGTGAGTGCTGTTGTATGCCACTGTGCCTGTCATGGGTAGTGAGTGCTGTTGTATGTTACTGTGCCAGTCATGGGTAGTGAGTGCAATTTTATGCCACTGTGCCAGTCATGGGTAGTGAGTACTGTTGTATGCCACTGTGTCAGTCAATTTGACAATTTAACCATCTGTATCCTTTTTTTGGTCTCTGTTTGAAACAAAAAGTCTCATCTTTTTCAACACATTATAAATAATTGTGTTATTTTCACGACATATTGCCTATGTCCAGTTTGTTTCATCCTTAACGATGACAGTTTTCCAAAACAAGCTGGTCCCATCAAATTCAAGTACACATGTCTCTAATATAGCTATAATATAGATTGTAGCATTAAAATATAAATTAGTTTGTATTAAATTAATTTTTTTGTTAAAAGTTATTTTTATCCAACAGTTGGCAAAAATGTTCTTCCAATAGTTATTGTTTTTATTTTTAGGATTTTATTATATTTTATTTTTTTCATGCCTACGCTTAAACTAGGAGGAACAAGAGGTAAGCTCTAGCGAGTACTTTTGTAGGCCCACCATACTTAATGTTTATTTCTTATAAATATGTTTTAGAAAGTTCGCACTGATTAAAGGGACCTTTATAATATTAAAGTCAAGGTGATACTAAAATGTATTTTTAAATTTAATCAAGTGGACTATTATGGTTAATATTTTAAAACTCTTTGTCAATAACAGTGATTGAATGGTCTAAGGCATTGTGTGTCAACTGTCGGTCCACAGACTGCTATCAGTACATGGAACCATTACTACCAGTCCACAAATATCCTTAGTTGTGTAATAGGTTCTTGCATTTTAGGAAAGTGGAAAAATATGTATGCATGCAGCACAATTAGAGGTTAAAAAAAATACAGCTTTTCTAATATACGTAATTATAATGCTCCTTTAACTATCACATAAAATATAAAGTATTTGCCCATATCCCTTAATATAAAATTAAACTACTGTCTGTTTCTATAAATATTTATTTAATCTTGTGTTAGTACTACATTTTCCCATGTTGAAAATCCTCCCACCGATAGTTAAATTAGCTTCAAATAATTTAACATTTTCTGTGACCTTAGCACAAAGACTAAATTTGTTAAAGCAAGACTAAATAAAGTTTACATTAACCTCCGCCTTAATCCCAGAACTGCAGCAATTTGAATAAATGACATTGGAAAGAAACTGAATTCTCACCCACTTTGGTGGCTGCCTCATCCGACGCGTTACTCCTGCAGTAAAACTTGCCAAAGACAAGGAAATCGGGGTTCTATCCCATTCAGGTGCACTGAGGGTGGTTTTTCCTAAACGATTTCCCACTATTCTTCCATGAAATGCGGGTGCATAATCTCTAAGTTTAACCTTCTTAATCCCTAACACATTAGAGTAATTAGTACATAGGCGTATATAACCTGAACGAGTAAGATGTGGTGCTAACAACAACTTAATTTTCTTTTTCATAATTTTTTAATTTACTTTGATAAAAATGTAATTTGTGTATACTACTGTAGGTTTCTTTTACCTATATTATGTGAATCATATTGGTAAAATCACTAGGCCTATTTAAATAGTGTCGGACTCCTGAACATCTGCAATAAGTTTCATCGTTTCCGAAGACGAACACCTTAAAGCCTCATTGACACAACCCAAGTATACTTGGACAAAGCAAACTTGGACACGACTTGGCTCGTGTCAACAATTCATCCCAGCCCACTTGGGTGGGGAGGCTACATCAAAGTTGAGTAGGACGGTGACCAACTTATTTGGATCCAAGTTGAACTTTGATGGTGTTCAAAATGGCGCCATCTCAAAAAACAGAGTGAAACCCGTAAAAGGAATTTTACAAAAATAATCAAATAGACAGATAGGCAAAATGTAGGTTTCATTGAACTCTATGAAACTGAGGGAGTGTTGTGGATTGTAATGAAGAGCAGATAATGCAGCTCTCATGCTGGTATAAAGTGTTTTTTTTTTGCCCTGCCTCTTAATAACTGTTCAGGTTATACACACTCAAGTTCTTGAATTTTTTGTTTTACAACTGGTTCTAGCAGTTAATCAAGGATGAAAGTGTCTTCATTTACAACTGCTGCTTTGCAAAGGAAATTTGAGGAAGCTCCAAGAGCCTTAAGTATCTAGTTCCGGTTCTAAACTTTCCTTTTTCTCTTTTCTGGACTTTTTTTTTTATGGATTTCAATTTCCTGTGTGAACATATCAGCGACCGCTCCTCTACCATCCAAAACCAAATCCACCATATTTTTTATCTCTACATGACTGTCCAAGTCACTAACTATGGCAATTAACTTGGACCAAGTGCACTTATACTAGAACACTTGGTCCAAGTTGTGAGCCAAGTAGATTTGGACTGTGTCAACGTGGCTTAAGTCAATGGTAATTAGCTAGGTAGATCAGCTTTTGACAGGGCAATGTTAATCTTTTCCAGAACTTTACTTCAATTTTACCCTCATATTGGTTCATTTGTATTCCAGTAGCTGCATACACATTAGGCACATAATATGTGAACTTAATATAGCTAGCTATTACAGTGTAGGCGAGTGTTTATTATTTCGCACCGCGTCTTACTATCCGTTTGGGTTATACGCTTAAGTATTAATCACTCTAATGGGTTAGGAATGGGGAAAGTTGAATTTAGAGGAAGTGAACCTGCATTTGTGTGGAGGGAGAGTGGAAAAACATTTAGGAAAAACCATCCCCAGTTCACTCGACCGAGATTCAAACCTCTAACTCCCCATCCTCGGCAATCTAGCTTAACATGAACCTCAGTTAACTACACCACCAAGGGGGCTGTAGGCTAGTGGTTATTTGGAAATTATTTTGTCATTATTGGTGCATACTTTTAGCAATATTTATTATAACATATTTTCATAAACAAAATAAACATAGCCCTTCAATAATGTGACATATCATATAAGTATGCACCACCTTTATGCTGTTTTTTCACTAAATATTTTTAAAGATCAACTTCAAATGCGCCAAAACTTGTTTCATTCTCTTATAAGTACACTAGAACCTCGTTAATCCGAAAATTTCTTAAAGTATGAAATTACTCAATGAATTCTGAGGATCACCTACTTTGGAAAACAGGCCACAGGTTGGAAACCACTGGTTTAGATAATTAGTCCCTCTGGTTTTTACAACTCATGATTTAAATTTTCCATGTGGGCATGGGCAAGGAGTGAGATGTTCAGTCCACTAAGGAGGAAATCCCAACCATATTGAACGTACCCAAGACCACCAATTGCTATTGTCGACTGTTTACAGCACTCAGCAGGGTTCCTGAGCAACGCGGATGACACAACAGTTCGAGAGCTGATACAAGTGTTGCGTCAGACTAAGACCCAGTTCCGGCCATTGCCAGGATTTGAGAACAACACTGTAGACGTTCAGGACAGGTTGAATGCAGGCGTGGATTGTGACGAGGTCTACCCACATATATTTATTGGAGATGCGTAAGCATAATTCTATAGAAAGAGTCTCAAGAAATGATAACTGCAGACTAACCCATTAGGTTTAGGTTTGACACGGTAAGCCATGGCTAAGAGATCAAAACTTCTCAATTCCATCAAGTGGCATTTAGTTCTTATGAATCAAGGAAGGTTTGTTTGATGTACAAGGTTATAGGAAAGGAAGATCATGAGTCTATCGCTAGATGCCGCAAGGTGGGAAGGGGTAAACCTGTGAGTCTATTGCTAGATGCCGCAAGATGGGAAGGTGAAGGAAAACCTGTGAGTCTATCACTAGAGGCTGCAAGGTGGTGAGTCTATTGCTAGGCTTAGGTTGGGCTGGAAAGGGTTTTGATTGAATAAAGATAACGCGTATATATGTGGATTGTTTATTCATTGAATTTTCTCTTCTCCGAGGTAAAGACAAGGTGCAAATTTTCTCAGGGAGCAAATATTATATGTGATTTTGTTTCTGGATTTTATTATCTTATGATAAAGCTAATTTTATATACAGGCATTTGTCTTTTAGATTATGTAGGGACACTTTTCACTTATTAAGTCTTTACATTCTCATTATATGGAGTTGATATACCAATTTCTTTGTTTTTTCACTAAACAAAGACCTCTTGCAATAGTTATGTATCTCTTTCTCTCCATCAGTGGCCTGGTCTACGCATAGCTATGGAGGATGGTCAGCTTGTTGCTAAATTGGGGGGTAGCAAGTTTGTAATTTTATCAGATACTCATGTACACAAATAGAAGGAATTAAATATGCATACCATTACTATTTTCTTTGAAATGTTTTTATTCACTATTTAAATTTGTTCACAATTATTTCTATTTCTCAGATGGTAAACAAGAAGTTAAGTTACCACACTTTTTACTACAGCAGTAGCTCTGCAAAATCCCATTGAAACTCGTTCCAGTTGATGGAGGAAGGCTGGTTGGATATTCCTTGGGTGTACGCAGCGGGCTCTCTCGAGTCAGATGGCCAGGGTTGAGGTTGAAGGTCGGAAAGGCTGCGGTGTTCAGTGATTCAGTCCAGTGAGTAATTTTGTTCAAGGCAGTGGAAATTAATTCTAGGAGGGTGGAAGAACAGGGTGCCCAGCGGCCTGGAAAACCTGGAAAACAGGGAATTATCAGGGAATTTGCTTGGTCAAGGAAAAGTCAGGGAATTTTATTAAATTTCTGGAAATTTTACATTTCGTCTATATAAAGCCTCATATTTTGATTCACAATAGTCAAAACATCACTTTTCTTACAGTTAATGCCTACCTAGAATCACTTTCACACCATTGTCCCTGTTGACCAGACTAATATCACTTCTCAAGGTCAACAAGTGAGTTTTGTGTCTTTCCACCCTTCTGCCACGTTGCCAAAGTTGAGTCATGATTATTCACATGCGCAAAATTTGACTAGGCCTACATTTAAAGTAGAAGGAACTAAGGATGACTTTTTCTCTCAATCTTTTAATGGCTCAATACAATTTTACTAAAATCTATTTTTAACTTAAAATAGTCCATTTCCCCAGAGGCAGAAATTATTTATCCCTATATTGAGTGACACAACTTCAGAATGTTTATGTATCTAGAAAAAAAAAACCTATTTAATCTGTGATCTTAAAAAATTATTTTCATGATATGCATAATATCGATAAATAGTGGTCTGGGAAAAAGTAAATTGGATCTGGAAAACCTGGAAAAGTAAGGGAATTTAAAAATATAGTTTGGCTGGACACCCTGAAGAAAGTTTTCTTGGTAGGTATAGAGGACTGGCGGAGGGTTTCAACTATGAGTGGAATGGTTAGAAGATAAAGGGGTTCAGCTTTTGGCGTTTTCCTCCTGTAGTTTCTCTTTTGGTGCGTTTGCGCATGCTGTCACTGCTGGACGGTTGCTAGGGTGTTATCTTGGTGTTGAAGGGGTTCAAGGAGTGACCTCAGACAGCTGCAACTCAAATTCATTCCCTTTTATTTTTTCAATTAATTGATTGTTGAGATCCTTCGCCATGTGCTGGATTCTGTGACTGATAGTACTTTTAGATAAAGGCACCTTTGAAAGCAGTTTCTTCCTAAGACTCCTCGATCATAATGTTAAACAAATCTACAGCAGCCAGTAGAATTAGTTGTTCTGCGATAGTAAGGTCCTTTTTACACTTTGCAACTTTATATGCAACTTTGTAAGATGCTAGCAAAGCATTGATGGTATTGACACCTGCTGAGAAAAGGTACATTTTCTCTCTCACACACTTGTTATCTGTTCCTCGCATTTCTCCCTTGCGTTCTTTTGCCTCCAAATTTCAACTCCATCATCTACTATCTCATGTATTTCCTTCCTTAAAACCCAACTCTTGACTATATGTATATTTTTTTAATATCATTGTTTCAATAAAAAAATTGTTAGTTTTTTATTTTATTGCGTAATGCAATGTAATGCATGTTATACCTACATTTTCTATCTCAAATCAAAGTAATGTTTTAGAAACATATTCTTATTTCCTATTTTATGGAATGCTGGTTTCTGATAGCGGTGCAGCTCAAAACAAGCAATATTTGAAGAGACTGGGTGTGACCCATGTCTTGAATACAGCGGAGGGGAATCGTTTTGGTATGGTGAACACAAACGAGGCTTACTACAGGGATTCCGGGATCAAGTATATGGGAGTTCACTTACTAGATCTACCCATGACTAACATCGGAGCGCACTTCAATGAAACCGCAGACTTTATTGAGGAAGCTGTCAAAAGTGGAGGTGATTATTGTGGAGTTACTAATATAGCCAGTGAAATTTTGTAAACTAGAAAATGCTTAATCTAAGGGCCCTACATTTGAGTTACAATAATAATAATAATAATAATAATAATAATAATAATAATAATAAAACTGACAGTTCTGGCACCACTAATGAACTCAAAGGCTGAAATTTGATTATAATATTGGGAATGTTTACCCCCCCCCTCCCCAGACTAGAGTTTCATTCCATCTCAAGATGAATGCTGGTGGATTTCTTTTAAATTCACTCTGACATATTTCATGGATTAAATATTTTGTTTCTTTTAACACTCGGGCTGGTATATTTAACACAGAACAGACTTGCGGGGTACTTTATACTTCAATACATTTTCACTGTACTCTTGATACTTATACAATTTTTACTTATTGTTTTATTATAGTTGATTTGAACACATTCCAATAAATTAATTAATTAGTTGATATATATTATTGGAACTTTTTCTAAAAGAGATTTATTTTCATATTGTTACAGATATTACTGTTTAATAGTCGGCAGGATATAAATTGTTCATATTGAAAATACAGGCTAATCTGTGTAAAGGAATATTTCAATAACTATGATAATAATTCTCAATCAGTTTTTTTCTCTTTCTCTTCTTCTATATTTATAGAAATTAACAATATCAATAAAATTCTTTAAATATTTTTTGCTAGCTGTCAAAATTCAAATAGATTTGTGCCATATTTTGAATTATCTAAAAACCACAAAAAAAAAAAACATATTTATAAAAAGTTTTTTTTTAATAAATGCCATTTTAAAAATAATTGATATTTTTTACAATTTTCACAAAAATAATTATTTTCATGCCATGCATTTAAAATTGTTGTAGCTGGTAATTTGGGTCGACTTAGTTCGTTGGTTTTCATCCAGAACAACACTATCATAAGGTTCCACCTCCACATAGTTATTCTCTGGGTCTCTCTTTAGTGCACTTTTCTTATTTTGCTTTTCTTATTCATATTGAATATATGAAACATTCTCAAAGAATATTTTTTGTTACTTGTTTAGTGATTAAAAAATGTTATATTTGCAGTTATTTTATGCACTAAAATTTCTTTGAAATGTTTTACTACACAATTTTTTTTAAATATCTTGTTTTAGATTAATTTACTATCAAAACTTATAAATCATTTACTTGAGTTGTTTTTTTCATTTGAATACTAATTTATAATGCACATAACAGCTCACAATGGAAATAATTAACAATAAATTTAGTATTTTTGCTCTCAATATTTAGATTGACAAAAGCTTCATCACTGTCCAAGCCGGAGTTTTTTCGAAGCTTCGCACACCCCTAGTTAAACTCCTATTTATAGTCATTACTGGCATTAGAGCTCACTCATAGATATATTCAGTAAATTTTAAATCATTCAAGGAAGGAGTTGATCCAATAATACAATTTAATAGTAAATTTAATCTCCCATCTCAAATCAACACTTCCTTATTAAAGAGATCGGTTTAAAAATGCATATCGTTCTCTGACCAACCAAGCCCTCCAGTTAATACCAACCTGCTAAGGTATAAGGTGTTAGTTTTGCAATACACTAGATTGCTGATGACCGGACGATTGGGGTTTAAATATTGATCTAGTGTATTGAGGTGTTTTTTTTTAAAAATAATTTTGTTTCCACTCTCCTTCCACAAAAATACTGGTACACTCCTTTAAATTCAACCTTTCTCATCCCTAACTTGTTAATGTAATTAGTACATATGTGTATAACCTGAACTGGTAGTAAAATGTGGTGCTAAAATAAAGTTAACACTAATCGTGCATCAGTAGACAATAGTTAAAACAAATTGTGCTCAAAATGTATTTAAAATAAAAACTAACACTGAATCTTTATTTTGTAGGTAATGTAATGGTGCACTGTTTAATGGGGATGTCCAGGTCTAGTACCTGCGTGTTGGCCTACCTGATGATCAAGGAAGGTCTATCTGCTGCTGAGTCACTAAAGAAAGTTCGAACTAGTCGGGACATTCGCCCCAACGATGGTTTCATGCGCCAGTTAGCAGATCTTGACAACAAACTTCGTCGTGATAGGGCCAGGGCATTGAATCTGTGATTGTGATCTACATAAAAACACTACAATAAGATAACTAAAGGACTTTGATTTGAACAAAATGTTTGGCAAAACAGAACTGCAACACATATCAACAATTTCAATAAAACATGATAATTTCTTCCTCAAAATATTTGTGCATATTAAAACAAAATTTATAAAGCCTTTTTGCTATTAATTTTTTCCATGACAATTATTGTTTTTAATTTTAATAATCCTGTTTTAGTTCCTTTTTTTTGCTCTAATTTATAATATTATATATATTCTTAAAATAAATCTCTATCTAATTTTAGATTCACTATATGATATTAATGACAAAACTTGCATAATCTTGGCTCTCATACGACTGTATCTCAAATGCACAAATGTTTAATGTGCCTGAATTCATGAAATCAATGGAAACATTTTGTCATTGAGACTTACCGTCCTTTTATTTCCTTTTGTACTGTAGTAATATATTGGGTTGTTTTAATGTTCAAAAGTCTGAGACTCATCACACCAAATTTACTGTAGTAGATGCATTCTAACAGCTGTACATTATTTTAATAATAGTTACACACCTTGTATATTATGTTTATTATGTAAACTTTTGTAATTTAAACATGATAAGCCGATGTAAATTCTCAGTCTATAGCCTAAATTGTCAATATATTTAGATCATTTTTCTAATATGTGAAAGAGTAGAGTCTGTTTCACAATTTCCTTTTGAAAAAAAATATTAATTGTTAATTTTGATATTGCACATGTTTCATTTTATTACTACAATTGAGGCCACTTAGATAATATTAATGAAATTGACTGATTTATCTCTGTTAAAATTTAACATTGTAAAATCATGTGTGTTAGAAAAATAATTGCTTAGAAAAACAAAATTGGTCTCACTTTTAATTGTGCGGGAGTTATAAAAACTTATTATAACTTCTCATCATTATTAACTATTGTAAAGTGCATAATGTAATACCATGGCCAATAACACTGTTGTATGTCTTTGTTTTCTTAATAAGAATTGATTATTGATCTTATATCTAACGGCGAATTAAAAAATCTAGAACTGTGTTCAGGGTATTAACTGGTAAGTCCAATGTGGAGAAACTATTGTGAAGACCTAGACACAGGTGGGAGAATAATATTAGAATGGACCTGAGTTAGATCAGATATAATGAGGTGGACGGAATAGAACTAGCTCAAGATAGGGATAGGGTGTAATAAGATGTACTGGATAGAACTATCTCATGATAGGGATAGGGTGTAATAAGATGTACTGGATAGAACTATCTCATGATAGGGATAGGGTGTAATGAGATGGACTGGATATAACTATCTCAAGATAGGGATAGGGTGTAATAAAATGGACTGGATATAACTATCTCAAGATAGGGTTAGGGCTTAATGAGGTGGACTTGATAGAACTAGCTCATGATAGGGATATGGTGTAATAAGGGGAACTGAATTATAATTGGTTCTGAACCACCAATGAGCAGTATTAGAACTGTAAAACAAATTTAACTCTAAGAATTAAAAAAAAAAAAAACTTAGATCTCGACTATCCTTAAACATTCGAAGGCCCATTCCTATCTAAAATCAAAACTCTTAATGTTGTATTCTGCTTTTGCAAGATAACATAAACCTAGGATATACAAAATAATGAACTTTTCAACTAAATCACTACAACACACTAGGTGTGTGTGAGTACTTGAAAATTCAAGTTCAAGTCGAGTTATAGTTGAGGCTCGAACTCAACTCAAAGATTTTTACAAAACTCAAAAAATTTAAATACTCTGTCTGAACTTTTGATCTTTTTCTCAAAAATGTATATTCAATTTTAAGATATACTTTCATTACAAATAGAGTTCCTTAATATTTCTGTTTGTCTATTTAAAGAAAAAATCATACAATTATGTTAAGTTTATTTTAAAATTTGAATGTTTGATTATAGGGCCTACATTTTTTATAAAAAAAAGGTAATTCTAAAAAAATTATGTTTTGTTTAATTATGGTTTAAGCATAGATCTATTACAGAAGTTTAACTTGAAGTATTTCTTGTACAAATATTGCTCCAAATAATTAATACTAAAAAAACACTTGTTTTCATTCAAACTCGACTATGAGTTAAAAATTCCCTCTCGCACAGCCCTAGAATATACATTCGTGTTCTCAATCTAAGTGAGACTAGTAAAGTGGAAGCCATGGGAATGAAGTTTATGAGAAGTATGTTAGCTGTCACAAGGAGAAACAAAATTAGAATTGAAGTTATCCTGGAAAGAGTAGGAGTACAAGGAGTACATGAGATATTAGAGCAAGCAAGACTGAGTTGGTATGGGCAGTTAATGAGGATGGAAAGAGAGAGGATGACAAAGAAATGTTGGAAATGAAGTATTTAGGAAAAAGACAGCAAGGGAGGTCAAGAAAGAGATGAGAGGAGCAGATAACAGAAGGTGTTCTAGTGAGAGGAAAAGAATAGAAGAAATTAAAGGTGAAATAGTGGTGGAAGAATAAAGGAAGATGGAGTAATTTTACTAATCTGACCCGGGGATAGGCTCTAGCCAGTTGAGGATGATGATCTCACTCGAGTAGTAGTTAGATAACATGAATTGTATTTGAAATATTAACCAAGCTGGAGATATTAACAAAAATGTGTTTATTAGCTTAAAGTCCTCTTTCTCCATCAAAAAATATATATTACAATCAAGATTATTTTTAAAATAAAAATTATAGGATTTTAAAGGATATTTACTTTTAAGGCAGATGTTATTTATTTAAGAAAGCAAAGAAAACCACTCTAATCCAAACAGTTTGTAATAGAGGTTTCTTAACATCATAAACTAAATAGTATAGTTAAAACTAGAGGTGTACTGATTCAGTAAAACCGATTACCAATTGTTTAAAATAATTGTTCATGCTTTGATTATTTACACTGATTAATCGCGATTATAGATTATTTATTAATAATAATAGGTAAATATGCTTAAGAGAATGATAACAGTTAATGTAATTAATACAAAAAGATTGTATGCAGACAAAATGATATTTTATGCATAACCGGCGAAAGTTGGAACTAGATTGTTAGTTTTATCAACAATATGAACTTAAATTTTTTTTATCTAGTTATGTAATTTTTGCATAGCCCACAACCCAGGTGNTTTTTTTTTTTTTTTTTTTTAATCACTAAACTCCCACCTAAGAAATTTTACTTTAAAATGAAACTATTAATTTACACTATAATAGTTGATTATTATTAATTACCGATCCACTAATAATCACTCAATAACATTTCATCGATATCCGCATCGCTACACCCCTAGTTAAAAACTTCAACTTTAAATGTTCACTACACATTCAACATAATACATAGCATTTTAGTAAATCTGTATCTGTAAGTAATTTTGTATTAATATTTTTCACTTGAAAAGAAGTAGATTTGTTCTAATTCATACATACACACACTCTTATTATTAGACACTATTATTCTATTTAAAGTTAATTCATATAATATTAATTAAAACCATAATTTGTTCTTCAATTAATATCTTGGTAAAATAAATTTGAATGCAATAAATATTCATAAATTAAGCTGAGAAACATTTTATATTGATCCAAGCCAAAACCTTAAATTTATTATGACTGTGAACTCAATGTTAACCTAAAACCATTAGAACAGCTGTTTTCCTTTTCGGTTCTTAGTTGAGTTGATTCCACTTTCAAGAATGAAATGAAATTAAATGAAAGAGGATGTTTTGGGGGGCACAGCACTTTCTTTAAGTATTGGTAATATATTTTTATATTCCAACTCTATGCGTATGCTGTTAACTAATTGGTGTCATAAATTCATAGCACTTATAAACACAATTATGATAAAATGAAAGTTTAAATTGCTTCAAAAGAAATTACATTTTAAGGGTACAGGGTAAAAAAGGGGAAAGTCACATATACAGACATTTTCCAACTTAACTTGCACCCCACCTTAATCGGTGAGTCACAATGTATATGTCTGTAGAGAAAGTTGTAAAATAATTAACTCTCTACCTGCTGTCTGTGGTATAATGAGTGATAAGAGTTCCTGGCTAAATCTCCTGAGGTCCCGGGTTCGATCCCTGGCACTTTGTAACAGTGGGTCTGGAACGAGATCAAACTCATCTTTGGGGGACAATTGAAGAGCTACTTGAATGAAAAAGTAAAGGCTCTGGTCTAAATAACAGAGACTAACGGCCGGAGGATACGTTGTGCTGACCACATGACACACTCTATCCACATAAGTTGGCACTATCTTCTCCAACAGACGGCGGCAGCCTGGTCAGTATGTTGTGCGGACTGACGCCTTGTGGTTAGAGGGGGAGTGGGGGAGTTAGAGGTTAGAATGAGTGTTCTAATCTTGAATATGAGTTTCAAAGAGTGCTAGTTTTAGTTTGATTAGTCGATATAAGATGATCACATCCAAACCAGAAAACATCAAATTGCGGTTTACCGTATTCTTGTTTTTAAAAGGGCTATATTTAGGTCAAATTAATAGTATTTGTTTCATTTTAATATATCTGTTTGTTAATTTATTTTATTTTTTAAAGTGTATTTTACTGCTCTCATTTCCACTGTTTATCCCAAGAAGAATACAGAAAACCAAGCCACAAGGCAATGCCTGGTTCTAGCTGTATTACCTCCCTAAACTGTGTGTTATCCATGGGGTCGCATATTAAATTGGCCCATTCCATTCTGGCTTAGGTAGCTGTCATCCTGTATTTAGTGTAGTCACACTTGAGGTGTACTCTATCTAGGAAACTGGCCCGTAAGGGTTCACACTCAGCAAGCAAGAAATTGCTGTTCAGCTCTAACACATTATTTAATTCTAAGATGGGGAATGCCAGGCCTCCACCGTGGTTCGGATTCCACGTTAAACTGTAGGTCCTCCATTTCGGCTCACAATCACCCTACCATTACACATTAGCGTAAGTGTGTATAACCCGAACGGGTAGTAAGACGCGCTGCTAATAATAATAATAATTCTATGATGCTTTATTTTAAAATATGGTTCATGCCAAAATAAAGTCCAAAAATTCCATCAGAGCTATTTTTTCATAACAAACTTATAATTTGTGTTTTATTATTAGAAAAATGTGAGAAAATTTAACATTAGCTCATTTGCAACTAATTTTGAGCATATTTGCGCAGCTAAGAAACTAGGATTGACTAAAAGGGGCTCCAAATTTAGCCTTCCTATAGCAAATATAGTATATATTTTTATAGGCTCTCAACAGAAAATAAGATATTTGATAACTAGTAGCGAGCTTTCCTCTTTGGGATAGTAAGTTATGTAGTTTTCCTTATTAACATGACAAAAGGTGGTCGTAGATGAAGAGCTAAAGGCTGTATAAGCTTAGACAAAATAAAAAAGTATTTCCAAAAAAATGACGCAGACAGTGTGGCCTGGAAGTAAGCTGTACAAGATGAATAAGATTATAATGTTGGCTGGCAATTAACTTTTGAAAAGATATCTTAACAATATATTACTCATTCAATTTATATTTAAACAGTGATTATAAAACACAAAGTTGTATCATGTATTAGCAAATATTCATAAAACAAATAGTATATCGTTTGTAATTACAGTAGACTCTCGGAAACTCGACCTGATATGGACTGAGATGGTGTTGAGTTATTGAAATGTCGAGTTTTACGAATGTTTACTAAACAAGGATTAATCACAGTACAGTATCGAATATTATAGGTACAGTTTTACTGTACTGTAATATTGTACAGTACAGCAACAGTAATATATGTACAGTACTGTATATATAATATTGTATTGATTCAAATAACACGTTATTGAATTGGAAAACTAACAAAAACAGCATGAATGCTTCACTCGAGTTACAAACAAACTGAGGTTATATGAAATGTCGAGTTTACGAGAGACAATGGCTATAGGATTTTAAATGTCATGTATATGTTTCTTCTACTAGTATTACATAGTCCTGCTGTTTCTAGGTAGAGTAGGAACTGAGAAAATACTTCACCCATATTTGATGAAAGGGTTATCAATCTTTGGACGCGTTTGTCTGTATCTGTCTTATCACATTATCAGTTTGCTTGAGGTCTGAATTGAGCCAAGCATATGCTCTATGAACGCTTTGAATACCTTACTCTCATTACGTGCCATATTGTGCCTTGGCTATCTAATTAATTGATGACTAGGGAAAGTTAACTTTACACCAAGTGTTTTGTGGTTCTGGTTTCTGTCAAAACGAGTGTCTCGGAGGTTGTAGGAAGTTGGTGTTTCATCCCATGTGGAGAGTAGGGATAATATTCCACAGCAGATAGTAATAAATAATATGAAAAGTGATGTGATCCAACCCAAGAAGACTAGCCGAGTTTGGTGTTGCGACACCCACTGACGTTTTATATTACGCCGGAAAAAAGGGGGTACTATGACTGACACTCTAGGGTGGATCAAGGGGGTGATGGAGGCACCTCTGGGAAATGTTGGCAATCCAATAAACATCATTTTAGTGTAAAATAGAAATTATACCTCAGCAAGATATAAAAGGGTAGCCTTGCCAGTTATAAGGAAAGTAGTGGTCACCAGCATTGGTATAGAGGATTGTCAACTTTGTAAGGGGGAAAATAAAAAGATGGGAACTGATTTGAGTCAAATGATAAGTGGTGCCCTAATAAGAGAAAAGATTGAGTGTGGCCTTAAGTCCAAGTCCACCTGCCACTCTGTTATGAGTTGCAATTATGGGGAGAGAACATGCCTCCACAATGTGTGTAAATGTACGTCATCAGCCAGGGAGCATAAAAGTAAGCAAGAGAGCGGTAGCGAAATAGTACCCACCCCACATTACATTACAATCACCCGAGTTGGCAGAAGATTGAATGAGCCAGCGCATCCTGAGGCAGTAGTGCAGGAATCCTGCCATAATTACAACCAATGCTCTGGTACAGGCCAAGAAGAGCTAATAATTAACAAATCACCACTCAAAACGTCAGGAAAATATCCAATAAATGCCGGCACATGTGAGAAGGGCATTATAGCTGATAAACATGTGTATACATGACACACGAAAGAAATTACAGATGTGGTTTCCACAGTAAATTTAAAGGAGTCAGAATTTCAGGGACAAGAGCACGACTTACAGTACAACACAAGCCACAGAAGAAATGAAGATCATGTGGAAGAAAGATGGGCGAACTTCATTTGAAGTTGAACCAAGTTTAAGGGGGTTGGAAGTTGGTCCCTCTAAAGTGCATTTGGGTGGAATTGGATTGAAAGGGGTGGGGAAAGTTGTGTGCTTCAATATTATTATTATTATTAGCACCGCGTCTTACTACCCGTTCGGGTTATACACACTTACGCTAATGTGTAATGGTAGGGTGATTGTGAGATGAAATGAAGGACCTACAGTTTAACGTGGAATCCGAACCACGGTGGAGGCCTGGCATTCCTCACATTCACAAGTTGTGATTGATACACATCTTGTCAGAGGTGAAGGAAGGGTTTGGTAATCAGATAAATCTGTG
>CABFVZ010001647.1:0-34455 GCA_902151445.1 Timema monikensis | reverse complement strand
CCCCCCCCCCTTCAACCCCCCCAAAAAAAACCCATGACTACTGATATCGAGTGTTGTGAAAAATTCACTATAATAATCTAGTGCCATATTAACTAGCAAGTGCCCACAGTTCAATTCCTGAGAAGTTATAAACGTGGTTGATTATTTTATGTTAATGTGTGACGTCTCTAATTAATCAGAAGAGCGTCAAAATGAACCAGTGTGTAATTTATATAAATAAAATGGGGGTAAGGGAAGATTGTAGTCCAGTTTTAAATAAATGTAATGGGAGAACATGTGTACATACAAATTGTTAATGAAAGGCAATGAAAAGGTGAAGTTTAAAATAAAAGAGGGAATTTAGTCTCTTTGGAGTGGCTTCTTGGTAGTGTTGAAGGAATTAGGGTCAAGCTCTAGTTATATATAATGACTACACCAACATTAAAAAGGCTAAATAAGAGAATGTGCAATAGGAGAACAAACTTTTTATTATAATGAGGATTGGCAAATGAATATTAATTTTAATGTATTTGTAAATAGTTATACATATATTATTTCAGTAAGCACTGGCAATTATGATTTTTAGATAAGGAGTTTAGTAACATAAAAAAAATAACTTTCATGAAAATATGTGAAAATGTGTTAAAGAGGCAGTAAAATCAGTGGCGTATTCTCTGGGTATGCTAGTCCTGTGCCGCATAACTAAAATGATATGGACTAGTTTTTTGTTTAATTCAATGCTGTCTGTGTGAACTGTGTAAACACTAATGTTTAAACTTTTAATAAATACACATATAATGAATTATTAATTTTAAAACTAATATTAGTTCATATTTCAAGAATACTGTGTTTTAAGTAATTCTTCTTCCAAAAGGTTCTACTTAGCACAATAGGAAACCCAGGGCTTGCTACTTGAAAAACCCAAGGTAGGCTAGGGAGGCTCTAATGACCTTGCCCAATGTCTAGGGGGTGGCAACACATTCCTTTCCGCTCCCCCATAAGTAATTGGCCAATGAGCTCGGGTTTTCACAACCCAGGTCATGCTATTCCTGTGAAGCAAGCTAAGCATTGTGCCAACTATTGAAAAAAGATTCAAGATCACAATGTTTATTTATTAAGCTAATTTAGTATAGTTTATGTAAAAATACATAAAATAAATATATAATTAATTGTAAAATAATAGTATACGTAACAAGCTTTAAATTACACTAATTAAATACATTGATTTATGTTTAGGTATTCTAATCACAAGTATTATCATGTATTTGGCAAACACATTTAAGCATTCTTTCAAATTTAGGCATTTCAGCAATGATAGAGTGGGGGAGGGGAACAAGGCGGGTGATGAGGCTACTTTAACCGTTATGCTTTTATAAATAATTTTGAGTAGTTTTATAGTAATTAAATAATTTAAATAATACAAATGGTATCAAAACTATTATTTGTATTTTTTTTTTTAATTGTTAATTTTGTGTGTAACGGTAAACATTTTGAATATTAAGCTTAAGTCTGAAGCCTGGTCTTATAATGTAGCATATATATTCGACACATCTTCATTGTTATACTTAATATTATTTAAATTTCTATTAACATTACTTGTGGTGTTGGGGAAAAAGGGGTGAGGGGGTCAAATACCATGTTTGCCATTCTCCCCCTTGGGTGCACCACTAGTTACAGCAAAAGATATGTGTAAATATCTTAGCAATAAATCAATGACGTAGCGATAGAGTATTAATTGTCCGAAATAATCTCCCTTATGTCAGTCAGAGTTTACGAATCTAAATAACTTCTGAAGCATTAATTCTCAAGTTGGGAGACTCGTTTGTTTCCAAGCAGCATTGTGTGAGATAATTTAGGCTTTATAAAATAGTTTTAATTGCAACATGAGTTGAACAATCCACCTGATTCCCTCTCACCAAGATCTGATGGACACTTGATCGATGAATCACTTCATTTAACTCTTATTATGATTGTTAGCTTTGAGTATTGCTAACTGTGTGCTTTTAATTACACTAGGCTAATTGAATATGATCTGTCTCTCTTATGCATTCAGAAATGTGCCCATACCACTCTTAGCCCCAAGATTAATATTTACTTAAATTTCTAACCATGTAGATATAATTACAATTTGAGGACCGCCTATGTGGTCTAGTGTTCATAGGTTCTGGCTACGGATCCATAGGTCCCGGGTTTGATTCCCGGCGCGTCCAGATTATCTGGGAAGCAGTGAGTCTGGAACAGGTTCGATTCAGCCTAGAGTGGATAAATAAGGAGCTACTCGAATAAAGAAGTAGTGGCCAAGCTTAATTGCTGGAATCATCGTTGTGCTGACCACATGACACCCTCTCTCCACAAGAGTTGGCACTAATTCGCCAAACAGTTTGGTAGCTACTCGGTAGGTATAGCCTGTATGCGGGCTGACACCATGGAGTTACTTTTATTATATTTTGATTGGATGGTAATCATCGTTATGGATAAATAAAAGAGTATATCGGAGTGGAAGAGGGGGGGCTCAAAATGTCCTAAGATAGCATAAAGTTAAAGGGAAATAATAAGCGTTCGAGAACCACTGTTTTATATGGACACATCTTCCCTTCAAATATATCCCTTGACGTTCTTGGACAATGGTGGTTGAGGGTCCTCGGCCCCCAAATCTCCATTGCAACTTTTAGAGTACAGCATACCTATTAATTTTTCTCAGAATACACCACTGCAGTAAATGTACCAATGTAATAATTTTAGTTAATGTAAGTATGTTAATCTATATGTGTGAATTATAGTGTAGTCAAAATGTTAATGATTGTGTGTATTGTTCTCAATTTTCATGGAGCACACAAATGGGGTAGTTTAGGATGTACATTTTGTCTGTAATATTTAAAGAATGATGAACCAACAGTTAAATTTCTCCCTTTCCTTTTGGGGATGACCAAGAATAGATTGGCCAACCTAACCAACAAGAAGGAGAAACAAAAATGTTTTGAGTATGTTCTTAATAGTTTGAATTTGTCAGGTTCCCAATGGTGCAAATTTAAACAAGGTGAAGAAGGGTAGGGATGTAATGACTGGTCAGACACAGTCCAACCGAGGTATTAAGTAGGGTTGAGCTGAGTAAACCGGGCACTCTTGTTTAAAATGTACAGTCTGTTTAAAGATGTAGGGCACGTTGGCTCAACTGTAGTATTAGTCGATGTTTACTTTAATAAGATTCTGTTCTGGTGTTATGTAATTAAGGTTGTAATTTAAAAATGATACAATTACATTTAATTTTAATCATCAAATAATATAAAATCCACACAAGTTTTTTAGCACTGCGTCCTACTACCGGTTCGGGTTATACACCAATGGTTTTAGGGATTAGGGAGGTTATATTAATAGGAAATATATCTGCATTTGTGTAGAGGGAGAGCGGAAAATCACCCTCAGTACACCTGATCTAGATTCGAACCTCGATCTCCCCATCTTCGGCAGTCCAGTCTACTTCGGCGGGAGTATCACTGTGTTAAAGGACAGATATAGTACATACAAAAAGTTGAGCATAACCAGAGCAAATAGTATTTTGGAATTGATTAGTTAATTTTTAGTTTGTACTTTATTTACTTATATTCATTAACCATTAAATACAAAATATTTCAACCCCATTACCCAGACCAACGAGCAGCTTCACGCCCAAATACTTATTTTAGATTTTGACTTTATCTACGGCACCAGAGTTATAAATAATCTCCATTCCAGTAGCAATACTGCCCAACTTTGTTGGTGGGAACTTGCCCCAAGAGTATATAACCAAATACAGACACCATATTGCTTTCACGTTCCTTCTTTAAAACCATCATTATAACAAATATTTATCTACATTCAAGAATCAAGTCACAAGTTTGAACAAGCAACTGGAGAGTCCAAGCAACAATGTCTCTAGCCACAGTCCAGTTGGTGTTATACTCTCTCTTCTGCCGAAGAAGTGTCTGTCTGATGTGTCCTGAAAACTACTGTAATGTGTCTCTTGATTGTGACCCCAAGACCTATATTTTTCTGGTAAGTGTAGGACTTGTCTTTTTATTCTCCTTTCAATGGTAATTTAATAAAGCCGTTCGGCGCCAAATTTTCTTTGTTTACCGTTTAAGTACAGCTTTTCAAGCTTTTATTGTGATGTGTTGTGTAGTAATAAAATCAATACACAAGAATTATACTCTTACATTCTGAGATTTATCTTAATAAACACATATTTAGGGTGTAGAGGCTAATAATACAACATATATGTTTTATCAAATTATTTATTTGGAATTTAATAACAGTTTTAACTTTACTACTGACTAGATACATAATTATAATAAATGAGCAAGAAAGTAATATTTAATGTGATTTCTAAATCAATCATAGGTTCATTATAGAAAATACACAGGCTTTTTTTTATTCTATTATGTGAAACAAAATGTTGTTTTGTCTTGTAGTTGTAGTAATCCAAAGCTAGTTTTTGTCTTGTATATAATCTGGTATCGTACCTAAATATATTTTCTTTTGGGAGTGAAACTAATCCTAGATATACACATTTGGTACATGTTATGATATGTTACAGCATGTTGTATATTTATAACCTTTCACAGGATAGGTACTTGCTAGATAATATGTTATATAACAACATGTTGTATATTTCTAACCTTTCACAGGATATGCTACTTGCTAGACAATATGTTATATAACATGTTGTATATTTCTAACCTTTCACAGGATATGCTACTTGCTAGACAATATGTTATATAACAACATTTTGTATATTTATAACCTTTAACAGGATAGGTAATTGCTAGACAATATGTTATATAACAACATGTTGTATATTTCTAACCTTTCACAGGATATGCTACTTGCTAGACAATATGTTATATAACAACATGTATATTTCTAACCTTTCACTGGATATGCTACTTGCTAAACAATATGTTATATAACAACATGTATATTTCTAACCTTTCACAGGATAGGTAATTGCTAGACAATATGTTATATAACAACATGTTGTATATTTCTAACCTTTCACAGGATATGCTACTTGCTAGACCATATGTTATATAACAACATGTTGTATATTTCTGACCTTTCACAGGATAGGTACTTGCTAGACAATATGTTATGAAAGTATCCTTATATTTATTATCTTAGGTAACACTTTACTGTGGCATAATAAAAGACAAGGACATGATCCATGCCCTGAAATATCTAGAGCAAATTAGAAAGTAATCCACAACACAATTTTATAAAAATCTTTTACAGGAAAAAAAGAAAAAATTGATTAGTATACATAAATCAATCCAAATTCAATTTCCTCTTAGGCCAATTAACAAATATTTGAACATGAATTAAAGAAAACAAATCCTAATATTTATATTTATTTAGTTATTATGAATAAAACTTGCTACATTCCTACTTGGCAGACACTATCTTTAATTAGTTAGCATGTTTAATGCAAATATTTTAGGGGTCCTATTTTTGGTAAGTACTTGTGAGAACCTCTAAGCTCAATTTAAAAATATGAATTGCTTGTGTGTTTATTATAGATTTGTGCCACACTTGTAAATTAAAGCATTTCAACATCACTTCCTAAAACAGAACATTTGCCAGAACAAGAAAGTAACTTTGCATCAAATAATTATGTGCTTTTAAAGCCCCTGTTGTTTGCCTTAAGAACTTGTACCGCAACTCTCAGTATTTAAGGTGGGATGGAAGGGGGTGTAAGTTAAGGTCTGTAATTTTAGTTTTTATAGCAAAAAAAACTCATGGGTCAAAATAGAATATATTGTTTAAGTAATTTTTTTTTACACCTGTTACTGTTTACAACCTGTGGCCTGGGTCAGTTTTTATTTGAGCCATATATTTTTCACTACCGGCTTACTAGGCCTGTCATAGTTTCATATGATGTATAATCTAACTTAAGACTAGGATAGGCTCAACATCCAGTCCACAAACATTAATTCATACTTTAAAAGGGTAAACTCATATTTGAGCAATGATAAATTTTTCACCCATGCCGGAAATTGAACCCGGGGCTCTCAGCTCAGTAGGCAGACACGATACTGACTGAGCTAGAGTGGTGTTGGATTGTTTAATTAAATACATATATCAATTTCAACATTTCTTGAATATTGGAAATAAGGATAACAAAATTTGACCAAAACTTGTTAAATGAGAGAAAAAGGTTTATCACAATATTTAAGAACTGATTAGATATTTTAATATAAAATATTAAACATAAGATACTAAGCAGAGTGTATCTACCTATTAAAACAATATTTTATTTATTTTGACAAAAAAAAAGGTTTATACGAAACCCGCAATAATAGCAATTTAAACTGGCATTCCCATCAACCCCACCTCAAATGGTAGTTTGGTGCTCCACAAGATTGGTTCACTGTTAGCACCAAGTATGGTTGTTTATCTCTTTGGCACAGAATTGCTGTTAACTATGACAAAGATCTATTCTGGTTTTATTTTGTTTCATTTGCTTTGTTAGCGATCACTATTTAGTGGTTGTTCATGCAAGGTCACTTAAAACTATTGTACTTTTATTCATTCGTACTACCAACAATGGTTTCAAATACTTTAGATTATATCGTTATTAGTATGCATAAGCCTTACAATAAATATAACATAATTTCATTTTTATAACATCTAAACATATACAAAATATACAATTGTGTGCTATAATTTTGGTTTCTAATTAAAAATATATATTGTATTCTAGTATTTTTTTTAAATATTGGTTATACCTTGCAACAATGATATTATTACAACATATAATATGATGCACATACCATAAACATTGTAAACACAAGTGAAAGCAAAGTATAAACAACTTTAAAATATAACTTTTATATTGACAATACATGTTCCTTCATGTATCTTCTTCCTTGTCAAGAAAAAGTATTTTTCTCCAATCTTAAATAGCGCTTATGTATAAATAAGCTAGGAAATACTGTTTCAAGAGTCTCTCTCGTAACAGACCCTTTATAAAATATACTCTAAAAATGTGTTTGCTTCGAGACATCAATATGTTGCACAACATTAAATGTACAATGAGATAAACACATTAATTATTATTACCATGATCACACAGAGAACACAAATTAGGGTCGATAATTTAGAGATTACTGTGAACCACATCTCACGTGACCGGACTAATGAGTTTAAATCTTCAGGAACAATTTTAATTAGGAATACGATTTGAGATTGAAAATTAGGAATAGAATACAGTGGGGAAATGCATGTTATTACGCGGTCAGTAAGTTGTTGACATCTCAACTGCTTTCAAGGAATATAAAACTCAGAATATACAAAATAATAATTATATCAGTTGTTTCTCGAGTGTGAAATGTGGTTTCTTATCTTAAATGATGAAAACAAATTTAGGGTGTTTGAAAACAAGGTGCTTAAGAAGATATTTTGTCCAAAAGAGAATGAGGCTACTGGGGAATGGAGGTGGTTACATAATGATGAATAAACACCCCCTGTAATCATCACAAGACATTAGTAAGATAATAACGTAATCGTAGATAATGGTGGGCAGGACATACAGTATGAATGGGAGATTCTAGAACCTTGTTCAGGGTATTGATTGGCAAACCCGACGGGAAGAGACCATTGTGAAGACCTAGACACAGATGGGAGGATAACATTAGAATGGACCTGAGAAAGGTAGGGTATAGTGAGGTAGAATGGATAGAATTAGCCCAAGGTAGGGATAGGTAACCTACTTTTATAAGTGCGTGAATGAACTTGCAAGTGCCTCGTACCATAGAATAAGTAATTATTAGCTGTGCCATTCATTAAGACAATACTTATTATGATTTAAGTGTGAAATCATTTTAAAACAAAATGTTGGCTAAACTGCATTTACACTCTCAAGTGTATTTATTTTCATTTGTACATAGATATAACATTTTATAAAAGCCTAAAATTTTACTCATTATGAGAACTAGAGCTAAGTATTGTGTGTTAGTTGTTAAACTAAAGTAGCTAATTTTTGTTGTTTTTGCCAAATTTATATAAATTTAAATTAAATTTGTTGTAATATGGAAACATTTACTTTTTTTTTTACTGAATGGAGTTTTAACCTTGTGTTGACCCATTAGTAATTATAAAGTCAAGTTTGGAAAATTTTTTTGTCACCAACATGTCACTTTAAATTAGTTTTATTTACTTTATTAATCGCCTTTCTACTTTTACAGTAACAGTATTATGTTTTTTAATTCTAACTATTTTATTGATTGTTCTTTAATATTTTGATTAAAGTTTGTAAATTAAGGCTTAACTTACGACAGTGAATAATAAACACAAACTCATCAGCTAAAGCTACTTCTCTTTTAGATAGTAATACTAATTATGAGAAACCCGCTTCAGTGGCCGAATCGTCTTAAGATATCACTCTCGTGCTAGATTGACCTACTTATGAGGAGATCAGGGCTCAAATCCCCGGTCAGGTCTAATGAGGGTTTATTTCCTAAACGGTTTCCTACTCTTCCTCCAAGCAAATGCAGGTATATTACCTCTAAAATGCTTCCTATTCCATCTCTCACCCATTAGAGTAATTATCAACTATGAACTTAACCTAGTCAGGTGATAGGATACGGTGATGAAAAAAAAAACTAGGCGAAGTTATAAAATCAATAAGAGGTGTTTTATATGATATAGACCCACTAAAACCGCATAGCCCTAGTGACAAACTAGGCCACAATGGTGAAACAAAGTTGTTGAGAAATTTTCCAAACCGTCTTGTAATGTTCCCTCCGTTACTAATTGTGAGAGATCAGGACAAGTTGCAAGAAACATGATTTACACTGCTTAAATTGGACAAACAAGTAATGAAACTTCAATTCTCTTTTAATTGTAAAAAACATATTGTGTTTATCTTGCTATCCCCTTTTCATGATCAATTTTCCATATGTAAACTTAAAAAGAGATTTTACTTCAAAGCTTGTATTTTATAATAAGATATTTTTCTTAATTTTTACTTGCAACATTTAAGTTTCACAATTAGGTAAAATGAAATCCTAAATAAAGAATAAAATGAAGTCCTAAATAAAGAACATTCAAGATGTCTGTTTAATGAAATATAATATTAGGCTAGATCATGATTTAAATTATGAGAGATAGCCAACACTTACCTGAGTGATACTGTAGAACATCAGTCTACTCTCTTGACCTGATGAAACTGTCTGTGATAGGGAAATATTTTCCTTAAAAAAATGTTCTATCTAAACAATTTTACTCCAGTATCACTAAGGTAGGTGTGCTGGCTATTCTAATTTTAACCATGTTTAATATCCAAGTATTAATTATACTGGGAAATTTAAAACGATTTATCAAATCCCTGGAAACTCAATTAGACCCTTTCATTTTTTGATCCCTATATTTTGTTAAATCTGAATTGTTCCTGTTGAATTCACAATATGATTTTATTTTATGTGATCGGTAGAAAATCATTAAATATGGTATATTATACTGATTTTATGTATAAAAATATGGGTGAACTGGTGGTCTAGGGGTAAGGTGTCAGACCTCTGTGCTGGGGTCCAGGGTTCAATCCTCGGTCCCGGCACAGATTTATCTAATTGCCAAACCCTTCCTTCACCTCCGACAAGATGTGTATTAATCATAACTTGTGAATGAGTGGAATGCCAGGCCTCCACCATGGTTCGGATTCAAAGTTAAACTGTAGGTCCTTCATTTCATCTCACAATCACCCTACCATTACACATTAGCATAAGTGTGTATAACCTGCACAAGCATAATAATAAGTGTAAAAACAGTGCCTCTACCAAAAACAATGAAAGCTTAGTAAAACATATTTTCATATTCATAGAGATTCCTAGTGAGAAAAACTATATATATATTACATTCGAGAACAATATCTATATACTAGTAATCCAATACAAGTTTTCATATATTATAAAGATTGTATAAACACACTTCTACGCACCCCTTCCCTAATATGCCACCCTCATAAGTATAAGCCTCTGAAGGATACATCACTTAACTTACATTTTATTTTATATCTATCAATTTAAATATGTATTTATTTTATAACTCCAATAAACTTAGCTTCCAACAAAACTTTTTTTTAAACATGACAATATAAAACATTGTATTTCACTATTACTTAAGAATGAGAATTTCTTTTAAGCAATAAATGAAATAATAGGAAGTTGTGTAAAAGGTTATTACAATTTTCTCATAGGATTTAAAGCTTAAGTTGACAATATGTATATTACATGTAAATAATAATTAGTATGGGCTAAAGCAGGGCTGTGTATTTGAAGTCTGAGATATTTTGGTCGGAGTCGAAGTCGGTAAAAATGTATAGTCTTCGTCACAGGCTGGCTTCAAAATAAAAACTTAATTCCAAAGAAGCTTCTCATCAAGTCATCTGTATTGGAGTTTTTTATTACAGTAAATTTTTTATTACTAATTATATATATTAGCAATTTACGAAGGAGTCAGAGATGGACAGTAGAAACATAGAGGAGTTGGAGTCAAAGTTTTGTCGCACCAATTCCACAGATTTGGGTCAAAAGGAGTTATAGGAAAAAGGGAGGTAATAATCCTGCTAAGACATTATCTTAATTTTTCAATGGTGACAAATAAATTATTGCTTTAACTTAAGAATTTAAAATCATAACTTCCCCCAAAGTAGTTTTATCCCCCATTTACATTAACAATACATTAACACACATCTTGAAACAATGAAACCATTTATAATACCTTTTACAAAAAAAAAAAGATCACAATATTAAGTCTTCTTAAAATAATAATAACTGTTTACTTCTTTACAATTTACCTTAAATAGAATACACATGGATAAATACGATATTGGCCTGAATATAGTCTGGCCTCGCACACAATATGAGCCTAAAATTTTGAAAGAGCTCTACAAGAAAATAGTTCTCAGAAATACCTCGATGTAAAACTTAACAAATGTGACACGGTTTTAGAAGCCTTCTGAATGTTTTTCTTAATGTGTAAGCACTCCTGAACTTTTATTAAGTTTTTTTCCAAAGCCATATAGTAGCCTTGGAAACACCAAACTTGTCAACAGCCTGCTCTATTACATCTCACATATTGCTCTTAATTTAAAATTCATATCATAGCTTCTTCTAATTCCCTTGTCTACTTAAGACACCAAGAAACCTTTTTAAATACACTTACTTGCGGATCTGCCATGGACATTTTTTGAAAATCATAATACAGCACAAATTCTACCACCAATTAAAGCTGACCTACTGAATTTCCAGCCAGTGACATTGAAGGATGAAAATCCTATATCTCTCTCTCTCTTTGTTTTGACCTTGAGTTTATTATCAGACCTACACAGTGATCCCCACTGGAGGGAGGCCAGCAGGTTCAATTCCAGTATGCTACAAACTATACCTCTGTAAGAATCTGACTTTTTTCAGTGAAAAATGTAATGCTGTTAGTATGAGTACAGTTTAGGCTTGACATTTTTAGGAGAAAAACATTGCACTGCATTTGGACCAATACAATATGTGTCTCATTTCAAACCAAAATTTAATGCTCCAGTAAAATATATATATATAATAAATTACTTTTAAAGGTTTCTTTTTGCTATTTAAGCAACATTTTAAATAAATGAAATTAATAACATTAACACTGTCTAATATGTATTTGGTATCTTATGCTTCAAACCCAGAGTATATCTCTTTTGCACAAACAAAGTCAACCCCCCAATTTTAGCAGCTAGGAATGAAAAGTTAATTACTTTTAATACGGATACTAAATTCTAGTCCAATTAAGATTATTCACAAATTTGCACTCTAACAATAAAACCAAAAGGGAAGAGATTATTAAGATAGTTTTGATATGGTTGTTTGAATGCTTAAAACAATTTGTTATAAGGATGAGTGAAAACCACTTTTTGAATTCAAAACAATATTGAGAGAGTATGAAAAAACATCGAGACGCAAGAATGAGACAAGAAAACTTCCTTAAAAAGTACAAAAATGTAAATTGTGTTTATCAAAGTAAATATATAGTTTAGTGCTACACTTAAGATAAACTTATTCATATTTTAAACGTAACTAATAGAATTCTGAAAGTTGCATGTATACCATTTATGGTTTAATTTTGTGTTAATTCACTACTACCGACATGCTCTAAAATTTTATCCAACATAATTCTAATGAAAAGAAATTAATTAGGGATCATCAGTTTGTAGATTTTGAATGCACAGATTTTAAAGGCCTATGATTCAGTTAAAAGAAACATATTTTAGGAAACTTTAGTTGTTTGTGATATTCAAAAAGATAGTCAAGCTAAATGAGGTATGTTTGACTGATACTTGTGGCAGGGTCTGGGTTGGATGTCACTTTCAGATTCTTTCGAAATACATAATCGATTGAAACAAGGAAATGCACTTTCCCCCTTACTTTTAATCTAGCCTTAGAGTATGCTATGCAAGAGAGTATGAAAGGGTTGACATTAAACGGTACAATATAACTATTAGAGTAAGGAGATGATTTAACTTTGTTTGGCCAGAGTAAGAAAGCTTTAAAAATGAAATGCAAACATTTTATTAGAGGCTAAAAAGGAAATAGGTTTAGAAGTGAATAGTGAAAAGACTAACTATATGATAACATAGAAAACAGATTGGGGATCATAATTATAAATTAATTCGAGCAACATATCATTTGACAGGGTTAACGAGTTTACATATTTAGGAACAATTTTAACTAGTAATAACGATATTAGACTTGAAATTAAGAATAGAATACAGTCGGGGAATGCATGCTATTAATCGGTCTGCTCTCCTGGTTTCAAGGAATTTAAAACTCAGAATATATAAATTAATAATCTTACCGGTTGTTCTTTATGAATGTGAAATGTGGTCTCCTACCTTTCAAGACAAAAAAAAAAAAGGTGCTCGAAAACAAGACGCTTAGGAAGTTACTTAATGATGAGTTATATAACCTGTACTCATACCATGAAATTGTTATGATAATAAAGTCTCATGGGCAGGACATGCAGTGCGAATGGGAGAATCTAGAACCATGTTCAGAGTAATGACTGGCAAACCCAATGGGAAGAGACTATAGGAAGATTCAGATGCAGATGAGTGGATAGCATTAAAACTGACCTGAAATAGATAGGGTGTAATGAGGTAGACTGGATAGAACTAGCTCAAGATAGGACTAGGGTGTAATGAGGAGAAATAGACAGAGCCAGCTTAAGATAGGGATAGTTGGCATACTTTTCTAAGTGCAGCCATGAACTTTCAAGTTCCAAGCAAATGTAACCGATATGAAAGTTTGATATTGAAAAATAATATTTAAAACTAAAGTATTTCTTAAAGAAAGCTGTTTTTGGTGAAGAAGTGTGGCCTATTTTTGGGTCTTTACGGTTTTATTAGAAATCAGAAATTCTCAGTTTGGTTTGTCATTTTCTGAAGGCAGTTGGTTTCTTTTTTATTATTCAAATTTCTTGAATTTTTTTAGATTGATTTTTAACTTTCGAGAGAAGATACAGATTTTTGTTTTCATCTCAATCAAGATATTTTTGAGCTCATACATCTATAATTTATTTACTATTTAGTCTTAGAGTCTAATATTTTAAAGTAAAAGGCTATAGTAGCCAAAGACTGGCATCCAGAAATGTAATTTGGGCAGGGATAGCTATTGTTTTTGGTAGTTATTCCCAACCAGAAATTTAGGTGCACTTTTAATCTATTTGGTGGATACACTTTTTTTAATATAAAATTGTAAACCTAGTGGCAGAATTTATCACCAACATTTGAAATTACAATACTCTATATTATAGTTGTACTTTACATAATTATGAGGTTGTCCCTAAAGCCAAATGACGTGAATTTAATATTAAAGTGTAAAAAAGGAGCCGGGGTTTGTACATTTACTAGAAAGCATATTCAACCACTCAAACAATGGAGATATTTATTATTATCATTGTCAAGGCTTAAGAGCGTGCATCATAGCAGGTCCAACTTATCTCCCAGCTCGCGCGAGGTATTATGGGAGTTAAAGGGAAGAGAAAAGACCAAGATATGCCAGAAATGCATTGCATTGCATTGCATTCGTATTCAAATGATAACTCGAAATTTTCCGCGGTGACGCTGGGGGACAAAGTGATAAAGTTTCTTGTCAATAACTAAAGTATGTCACTATCATGACAACACGAAGATTTGTGCACAGTAGTTATCTTTGAAGCCATTCTAAAATGGTCAAAAACGGTCTTTTCAATGCAGTTTTATTCATATATAATTTAATATTTCAACAATGTTTTTTATTAGGAACATATATTAACTCTTTATCTCCATTAATATTTAATAATAAATTGTCCACGTCCAATAGTGTTTGTGTAAATTCACGATTTCGAGCCGACTGTATCACAGAATTGATGGGCATGTGATGCATGCTCTTAATGTAAGGGATATGGATAAAGAGAGGTTGTTAAAAGTCAGTACATCAGCACTAGCATGGGGAGGGTGTATAAAAACCAAGTTTAATGCAACTGGTTAATATTAGAACCCCAATCATCGACAAACCAGGCTAGACTATGCACCCACCTGTGAGGGTTTCTGCCATTTTCTAATCCTGGATACTTTCTATCCTTGGCCTTATACATTTTTGGTAATTGTAATATTTAAATTAAATTACATTTTAACAAATTCGATTCCAAGTGCTTAGGGTCTGCAAATACCCCATTTAAGAACCCATTCAAAAACTAAAATTGTGCATTGAACAATAAGTAAGAGGCCTGAATAGTTGTATAAAGTTGTATAGCTGTATATACACAAATTAACACAATAATATACTAAAATTTGAAAGACTGGTAATTACATGAAAAAAGATATTGCTCTTGTATACACAATCAAATAATTACAGAATAGTTGAGTTACCAAATGTGCTTGGTCATAAGTCTAAAAACAGAGATTTTGAAGACTATACAAAAACAATAATTACATATATGAGTCATTTTAATGATTTTAAAGTGATTTTAAGAATTGTGAACAAATCCTAAAAATTAGTAAATTCATAATTATCCAGTTCTAATAAATTCCATTCAACCAGGAAACCCTCCACATACTGTTAAAAGTGGCTATGTTTCTAAGCCTCTATAAGTGCAATATCGCCCATTATTAACGCTTTTAGTACCACAAGCCGATCTGATCGCCTACTACCGTCAAAAGTGCCTGAGCCGATGAGGTTGGTTTTCCAGATTTGAGCTAGTTCTTGCTTTATCTGATAGATAGTGTAGTAGTGTCATATATCACTGGAAAGAGAACACTCCCCTCTATAACCTTATATATNTATATATATATATATATATATATAAAAGGTTGTAAACAAAAATCAACCATATATAGTTGTTTTTGGAACTGGGAATTTAGTACATTTACAATGGTGCACAGTCACGTACTCAATGTGTTAAGTGCAATGCCATTTTACGTACAAACTACATGGTAAAACATAAGTGTGGTTCACATTTATAATGATGTTAATAGTTTTGTAAACAGTTTTCAAATGTACGGGTTAAATTGTTCTGAGATTAGAAAAATATACTATTTAGCTTTCCATGCTGTCATGTGAATGAAAAGATTTATTTACCAGTGTTAGTAAATAGGCATAATAACTTTATACATTTATATAATATGTAAGAAAATTATATGAAATTATTAATTATATAAGGTTTTTTGAAAAAGTATTCACTATGTGCAGGCCTGAATATTTATTCATGAGGTAAGCAATATCTCATGATGTAAGGTAAGCAATAACGGCCGAAAAATATCTAATGTAGGATATTAAATAAAAACTCCTGTAATTACTATTTATAATCATTTATATTCAAAACTTTATTTTCTTGTATAAAACTAAATCCACTACAACAAAATAATAGTGAAGTGTATATACATTTTTTTGTTTTAAATATGTTGGTTGGCATTAGTTTTGAAAAAAATTATGAGTTAAACATAAATTAAAATCAAATTTAAAATTGATAAATTAAATTGTATTAATGGATTAATATTAAAGAACAGTACATACAGATTAAAATGATATAAAAATCAAAACAATCATTTCATAAATAAAGGTTTGGCGAATTTTCTTGAAAACACAAAAATGAGGAAATAGCTGTGGCATTCTTCGCACACAAAAACCTAACAGGCCTCTGGCATTCTTCGCTCACGAATTCTGGACTAGGTGTGGTACTAAAAGTGTTAATGAAGCAATAATGTTTTAAAAAACACCTGTTTATACAATTATCATAGCTATTGGTTTTAAGAATAATTAAGTGGTTGGTATTAAAAACTTTACTAACTAAATGTTGAACTGGAAACTGACCAAGGAAGTTTGGATTCATTTCGAATCATGGCCAGATGCTTCGAGGTGATTTTTCCATCCTACTATTAGATGAATACTAGTACATTTTCCCTTTGTGTACACTTTGTTTACCCTGAAAGGTAGAAAGCTTACTATGGTGTATCTTATGTTATAGGGCCATAGAGACGCCCATCAAGGTAAGATTGTAAGCTTTCCCAGCAAATGGAGTGTACAATGTAGATAATCCATACATATACTAAGGATGCAATGCATTAAAATAAAGGCCATATTGCAAACAACAATGGTAACTCTGATTACACAATGTGACACAAACCATATCCTCAACTCAAGCTTTTATGAAATATTTTAATGAAGTATCGTGTTTTCTTTAGTATGAATTTGTTCATTTTCATTTTGTACTTTCACTCCTAGCCTGGTTTCGTTTTAAAATATATGCCTCTAATTGGTCAACCTTATATGTGGAATATACTACAGTTCATTGAAGTTTGATATTACAACAGCAAAAAGCACAAAGGTATATAACTCCTAGTGCCTACTAAACAACAATTATAAATATATTAATTTTTTTTAATCAGCTAAACTGAAATGTAACAAAACAATAAACATGGTATATTATTTAAAACACAAATGAAAAACCAAAGGACAAAGCAATTAAGGACGTCTTAAGTACTCTATTGTATATTGTTATGGTACAAGCAGTTGTACATCGTCACTAGTAGAAAGATAGGACATTACGCTGTTGGAAGAATTAATACTCTCTCTGCTGGGGGAGGCGCAGCTGGGGGTGGAGGTGGTAGAGTCTGCCCCCTCTAACATGCGCACATCATCCTCCAGCTTAAGAGAGGAGTCTGTGGAAGGAAGGGGAGGAGGTGGAGGAGGGCGAGACCTCCTACGACCACTAGAGTGTCTCCTGGCGCGGCGGTTTTGTCTCGCCTCCCTGTGACTCGCTCCAGCTTGTGGTGGGATCCTCTGCAGTTGCTGGGACTCAGACACTGCCACAGTGTACGCGGGGGGAGGTTCCCGGTGGAAGAACTCGTCTGGTGGAGGCGCAAAGGCACGTAGGCGGCTGGGGTCATGCCCAGACTCGTCGTGATATAGCCGGTAACTCGCAGAGGAGGTCAAGCGCAGGGTGTAAAGCCGACACATGCAGCCCACCGCAATAACGAGCAACAAGCCACAAATGAGAGAGCCCATGATTGCGGCTGTGATGACCGAGTTCTGTCCAATATCACAAAGCAACGTTAACCTTAAAACTAAATAAACACAAGATTTGTTGGTGGGTAATCAATACAGACTCACTCTCCAGTGTGTTTGGGCCCATTGAACATAATATCTCAAGTATTTAATACAATAAATATATATAACCACATAACACACATTTTTTTGACAGAGACTATCAGTGATTTTTTCATCCAGGCCAATCTTTTCCCCTAACATCCCAAATAATTGCGAGACTACTGTATTGCAATTAAGTAATGGGAGCACAATTTACAAATTCAGTTATTACCTTCATACATAGCTGGGGGTTATTCTTCAATGATTGGGTAAAGTTAAACAAATGCTAATACCACCATGTAAAGGTAAAGCAACGACTAAGCTTCGTAATATATTTAACTTGGTTTGATATATGAGATGAAAAATACGTCTGCCATTACAGTTAGCGTTGTTCAAAATTCCTGAAACGTATTGTAAACCAATGACCCAGAGGTGGGACAAATAAGGAGCTCAAGGAGGAGTGATAAAACGAGCAACTTTGAAAATATTGGTTTATTGCACAGAGCTAGTAATAAGCATAAGCACAAACTAATCACGGATAGTTTCTTTGCAAATGTAATTTGTGAATTTATTTGGGATAGTTACATTTAAACCAGTATAGACTGTAAATGAACATTTCTGATAAATTAAAATTGGAATACAATAGATTTTTTTAGCACCGCGTCTTACTACTCGTTCGGGTTATACGCTTTAAGTACTAATTACGCTAATGGATTAGGAATTGGGAAGGTTTAATTAGAGGAAGTGAACCCGCATTTGCATGGAGGTAGAGTGGAAAACCATTTAGGGAAAACCACCCCCAGTTCACCAGACCGAGATTTGAACCTCGATCTCCCCGTCCTCAGCAGTCGAGCTAAACACGACAAGCGTGTTAGCCAACTACGCCACCGAGGCGGGTAATACAATAGAGTTTAATGTATTTGAATGGGTAGATAATAGATGCCAACATATACACATTTTTAATTTGGATGAGCCTCCAGTTTCTAAGGATTTTTAAAATCCTGAAAAAATAATAATATGCACACCTAATAAACATAGAGAATCATGCCGAAATGCTTGTTCATGGTGAGTTATTAAGCATTAAACATTAATGTGGTTCAGTTACACAATATATATAGAGAATCGGGAGGGAGGTTACTTATTCATACAGCATAAATCACAGCATTATGTTTATGAGATAATTTTTTTCTAATATAGTGGCAAACTGCACACCATTTTGATTTCACACTTCACAGGCCCATTTAATTAGTGTGTATATTTTATGATTTGATAGTAAGGCCTATTTATTAAAGCTTTTTTAATTAAGATTATGTAAAAATCCTTTTATATTATTTTAGAGTAACATTTTTTGTGTTGGGTTTGTTTATCAAGCGTAAATAAATTAATTAAAATGAACAGTTAAAGGGAAAAGAGTTTTTAGAAATAGTGAAACAATTATACTAAGGATTGGTCATGTTTTACTTTTAACATTGACCACTGATGAGCCTTCTCATAGGATACCATCTCCTGTGCGACAATTTAATATAATAAGATTTATCACCAACCTTGATACAGCTCTGCTCGTCACTGTTGTCACCACAATCATCAGCTCCATTGCACCAGTGTCGCTCTAAGATGCATCGGCCATTGTCACATTGGAATTTGTTCTGCATGATGAAACAAGGGCAATCTGCTTCATCAGAATTATCTCGGCAGTTTCTCACATTATCGCAGCGTTGCTGAGAAGTGAAACAGCCCTCGCCATTAGCACACAACGTTTTACCAGCACAATCTATGTGGAAATAACACAAACAATTGAGTTACATTCTAGCTAAGTCGATTTCAGAAATAAATACAGCAGTTCTTAATACTCCTTCTTTTAATTGTTATATCATCTGTACTCTTTCACTGTGTAGCCTTAGCAGGTTTAAGTAATGTTAAAAGGGGGGCCTCTTTCTCTCTCTGTCTGTTTTTCTCGTTTCAAGCTTGATAAAAATAAATTATTAAAAATAATGAAGTAGTATGAGAAAACTTAAGTTTACGTTATTTTTTTATGTAAAATATGACAGGTAATTAAAAAACTTAACTAGTTAAAACAAAATTGTGATCTTTTACAAGTGTTGGCAACCTAAAACATAAACATATGATTTTCGAACGGTCATCCAGGTAAAAACCTATCATGACCAGACTCTAGTAAGTTTGAGGTCACTGTTATGCTGTAGTGTCAAGCAAATGGGACTCCGTGATATAATCATCTATGAAAGTGAAATAAAACTTTATAAAATAAGCTACTGCTCACCAAAACAGTTCTCCTCATCTTGTCCAGACTGACAGTTCTTGATTCCATTACAACGCTCAGTAATATTATTAAAACAACCTGATTCACCCTCGCAGGGTACCTCATTTGGATTCTTGCAGAATGAAGTACAGTCTATTGGTGGGCCCCCACCAATATCAGAGGTGGGCACACATTTGCCATTAGGACAGCGTACCTCGCCATGAGCACATAAGTCATCTTCATTATCTATTAAGATAAAAACAAAAATATAATAAGTAGCAATTCATTGTGTTATAATTAATTTGGATTCAACAAACTTTGATATACATGTAGCAAAATAAGTCCTGCTATAAAGTTGGCTATCACAAAGGTGTTTAATTACAACTTACAACATTGTAAATAGTATGTGACCATCTTTTTACTTAACGCTGCCCCAGACTGGCTACGGCGTTGTTTTTCAGCCAATTGAATCGCATGTCAAGTTTGAAGGTTTTTCCAACAACCCAATTCCTGCCCGCGCTATGCAATAAGTCATGCAGACAACATCACACCCCATTCCCCTTCCCCAACCCTCCACAATCATTGTTGAGTGTGCTGTTGTAAGCATCCTCTGGATCAATTTAGATCAAGAGGGCTTGCATAGATCAAGGCCAAACATTTGGATGCATTGAAACGATCTTGGGACGATCAATTCAAGGATTTGTAAGGAAACAAGTTTCTCTAACAATATCAAATATATCTATTTAAAAAAAAATTAAATAAATAAACCAACCTAATATTGAGCCTATTAAATATATGTATATTTCCTAATGTGCTTAATTTAATCAACTAGTGATAGTCAATCAGTAAACTATTAATATGGTATAAATAATGTATTGATGATAATATGGCAAATTAGGCCTGCATTCAATTGTTATCTCATTATTAAACAAGCTTTGGTACAACTGGCCAACACGACTCCTTGCTAGGATAACTTTAGGTTTAATTTGGCTTTAAGTTTAAATTTCATTAAGGTGGTGGCCGATCATCAAAACACCCTTTCACCTTAATTATGTAGCTTAAAAGTCACCAAATAAATAATTTATTTGTGAATCAGACCAAGATATAACCAACACGGGAGTAATCAGATAATAAATAACACGGACAGGAGAAACATAAAATTTGGTTAGTAGTAGTAATAATAATAATAATAATAATAATAAAAATAATAATAATTTAAGTGGCAAGTTTACCTATTCTATAAGTGAGACGGAAACCCCTGCCTCCTTTAGCAACTTTTGAAGTATGAAACTTGATAGAAATTTGAGGTCGCAAAACGACAACAACAGGAAGAGTCTTATTTCGACCGCAAAGCTTGTTGGTGCCCCAACTCCCTTCCTTTGGTAGGGACAACCAAGTGTGCTGGCAACATGGCGGTGTCAAACAGTTTACATCCTCCTCAAGGTCAAAGTCCTCAACACTGAAATACATTCAATTTAAAACAATGAGTGGATATCATGTGAACATATAGATCTTGCATAGTAAAAAGTGTTAGTGTTTGAAATATTGAATTGCTTTGGTTTATTATTAAATGTATATCACAATAAATAGTTAAGTCAATGGTTGTAAGTAAGACAATACTAATGGAAAGCATAACAGATTTTTACAGAGCCAATTAAAAATGTAATGACATATAATTAAATGAGCAATTTACAAGCAACAAAATATACTTCTCATAAATAAGCTGCGATATTAATGGTCATATCTATGACACACTTTCTATTTTTATTTTTTTCTACACTATAATCAACTTCCTAACTACTAAAGTCACATGTTTTCGGCATGTTTATGGATTGTGCAGGAGTATGTTTGCTTATTTTCAAGTGACAGGAAACATGTAATGTTTTAAAGAGTTCTTAAAGTTATAAAGTTGATGAAAGAATACCTGATCGTAAGATATTTTTGTGCTGGAGGGTAAATGACCCAGTTACAACTGGTATGTTCAGGGTACACTGAGGGGTAGTTGGGGCTACTTATTGTGCCTTCAATATCGGTCAGATGACTGGGCCCACATAGCTCACTCTGACGATAAAACTTGGCTGGTGAGATTTCTTTGGTGAACACTGAAACATATAATAGTTGTAATCAAACTTATTTAAATAATTTAAATATTTTATATTATTATAATTATAATTATAATTATAATTATAATCATCATCATTATCATTATCATTATCATTATTATTATTATTATTATTATTATTATTATTATTATTATTATTATTATTATTATTATTATTATTATGGGTTATACGCACTTACGCTAATGTGTAATGGTAGGGTAATTGTGAGATGAAATGGATGACCTACAGTTTAACGTGGAATCCGAACCACGGTGGAGGCCTGGCATTCTACACATTCACAAGATGTCTTGTCAGAGGTGAAGGAAAGGTTTGGTAATCAGATAAATCTGTGCCGGTACGGAGGATTGAACCCCGGCCGCCAGCACATAAGTCTGACACCTTACCCCTAGACCACCAGGTCACCGACAAAATATTTTATAAAACTATACTAAAATAAAGTGTTAAGGCGGAAGTTTAAGGCAGTATTTTTGCAGGTTTTTTTTAAATATTATTTTGGTCAAAAGAAATCAAACTGGCAGAAACATAGAGTTTAGTTTACTTCATATGGTGATCATAACAGTCCTTGAATATCTGTCAACAACAATGTTGATATCACCATTTTAAGAAAATTAAAATTGATTTCAACTCATAATAATTAATATATAGTGAAAGGATAAAAACAATCTACAAATTTCAATCGATGTGATATAATCAAAATTAGTTCTAGAGTTATAGATAAAACTGCTTTTTTAATCATTGAGAATATTTTCTCGAGCCTTTATTCATGAGCCTAAGAGACATGTATAGATTTAGTACATTTGAATTATATTTACAACTAGCAACCCCGCACGGTGTTGCCCGTGACCCACTGTGGTATAAGAATTATATAAGCCCCCCTGCCCCCCCTTGCCCGTATCTCTGAAACATAATTCTAAACCAGATAAAAAAAATTCTTCAAAAATTTAGTTAAAAATAGCCTTTAATCAAAAAGCTAATTAAAAATTTTAAAAATCTGTCTTTGAGATGCATTTGGACCCTCTTCCGTCCACCCATGATAAAAATTTCAGATCTCTGCGTGCCATATATTTGGCTGGGCATCGCACGTGCACGCACACACACACACACAAACAAACACTTCCTTTTATAATTATAGATAACTAGACATACTAACTTTAAACTAAAAAAAAAGTCATTTATACAACTAACATTATTTAAGGACATGCCTTAAGCCACCATAAGATGAACTCTAAATATATTTCAGAGACTTAGTAAATTTGGCAAAAGTGAGCATAGTTATGTTTTTATTTTAGGTGAAAATTAATAAACTTACCTGAAATAAAAAATAATATAAATTGACAAACAATATGCATATTTTTATTGGAAGTGATGAGCGACCTTTTGGTGTTAATGGAAGCTCTACCTGAAACAAATCATAGATATATATTATAATAGATATTACCTCTGGAGCAATATATAATATTTATGAAGAGACATTAATGAGGAAATTTCTTGATTAAGGCTGACTGGCAGCTCACAGCTGACGGCTTTGAAAAGTTACCAGACTAAATTATGTATCACTACGCCAAACCATATGATTTGCAAAAACATGTGTTTAGCAGCTGTCAGAAGTCAACTGTCAGCTGTCAGTCAGCACCAAAGAATCCATGGGACTACTGTAGTATTAAAAATTGTCACTCTATTTTCCCTTCCCCATAACTCTTTTTTTTTAAATTTTGATCTTAAAAAATCCTCAACTCTATGGATTTAAAAAATAAGTATGAAATTAAAAGTATAGTTGCAACATTAATGTGAAGTTATTTTCAATCATGGCTTTCTTGACAACATGTTTGTGACTGAAAGAGGAGGCCTTAATAATGGTGTTTTAAATACTACCTAGTCTGTTAATCTTGTGCATAGAACTAATATTGTGAAATCAATAAAGATGGCTGGATTGTGTGGACTGAGCTTTTCTGGCAGCTGCTAAATTATATTTATGCACAGTGAAGAAAGTAAGATAGTTTACATGAGACTCAATATCTAAAATGGTATCCTAGAACATTGACAAAATTTGAGAAACTAAAGATTATAATTTTATCAAACAAGACGCAAATGGTAGACTAACATTAAACTGGAAATGAAAGAGATAGTGTGTAATGAGGTGAAGTGGATATAACTATCTCAAGAGAGGTTTAGGTGGTGTACTTTAATAAGTGCTACAATTAACTTTCGAGTTCCTAATGTCATAGAATTAGGGCCAGTTTCATAGTCGAATTTAGTATGCCTCAAGTGCGGCGCTAAGTACATGACGACACCTACCTGAAATTGAATGGAATGGGCCAGTTTCCTATGCGAGAACGGCCCATTCCATTCTGGTCTAGGCAGGTGTTGTCCTGTATTTAGTGTAGCGCCGCACTTGAGGTGTACTAAATCTGACTATGAAACTGGGCCTTAGTATGTATAATCAAAAGTGGTTATGTGATAATTGATTGTATTCAAACAACAATGGTATTAATAGAATAAAGCTATGCAATAATGGTTCATCCCAAAATAATATTGAAAAGCTTGTTAAGAATGAGCTTTAGCAAACAAGCTTAAGATCAATGAACACTCAACTTCTCAGCTTGACGATATCAGTTTTTGCAAGAAAGGTTAGCCAATAGGGTTTCAAATATGAATGGGAATATGATGTTTCTGTCTACGTCATAGTGGTGATGAGGCCAGATGAGAAAATGATGCTATTAAAACTATTAACAACCTCAAGCAATGTAGCCATTTTATCATTATTTTTAGGTAGAATTCCACCATTATACAAGGTAATTGTTAAAATTATTAATAAATTGAGAAAAAAAAACGTTCTCCCCAACTAAATAAGGTTTAATTGAAGAACTGTAGGTAGGTAATATAATTATTTCTTATAAATCAGTAGTCTCTCAAAACTCACAAAAAAAGTGGAGGCACCAACACACAAAGAGAGAGTGAGAGAGAGAGAGAGAGAGAGAGTGTGTGTGTGTGCGTGTGTGTGTGTGTGTATATATATATATATATATATATAAAACACTTTACCAATCTAAATGGCAACACATTTTTAGAAGTAAGAAAGCACTAGGAAAATGAACAAATTAAATAAATTAAGCTTAGGATCTTGCTATTTCGACATGGTTAATTAAAAAATTTGTATAATTCAAGCACACTTTGAACCCTCCATAAAATTCCTCTTTAAATCAATTGTGAAAATAATGTTTAAGTTAATTTGGGTTCGAGAAGGAAATATTTGGATAATTCGAAGCCTATCCATTGTTAATTTATACAAGTGTGCAGGTTAATTTCAAATCTAACTTTCAACAATCTTCATTAAATCACCTCATATGCCAAGAATATCAAATTAAGTTAAAGTTGTCGACACAGAATAAAAGAAGGTTATGAGCATATATAATTACTCTAATGGGGTAAGGAAGCATTTAAGAAGTTATCTACCCACAATTGCGTGGAAGGAGAGTGGGAAACTATTTAGAAAAACACCCCCCGTAGACCTGACCAATATCCACCTGTCAATCTCCCTGTCTTCAGCAGCATGTACCTATACATTGAGTATATGTGTTTTGTATATATCAATACCAATATAAAAATGTATGTGTTTAAATATGTAGCATATTTTGAAGTTACCGATTTATTGTGTACCAGCTGCCTAGATACTCATAAAAAATAGTTAATTTAGTTTTAGATATTTCAATTTTTTTATATATATATATATATATCTCCCTTGGATTTTGAATTAAAATGTTATATATTGTAATTTACTATTGATTGAAAAACTGTCAAATACAAGCGTGAGAAAGTGAAAATAATCCCAACATTGCTATTAGATAAACTTTATGGCCTACAGAAGAAATTTGGATACAGTAGGTAACAATATTAATGATGGCAACTTGATATTATTTACAAACAAAAGATCAAGGTATTACTGTAACCATTAAAAATAAACAAAATAACAACAAACAGTGAAATTAGCTCTAAGGCCTACTACTAATACAATAAAGCCAATAATGACTTAATTTTTTATTTAATCTTTATTATTTTCAAAGTCACATAGTTAACTTTATTTTTTGTCTATTATTCTGTTTTGGTTTAAGTTATTCATAAATGTGTTAATGTGCCTTACTATCCCAAAGTACAAGAATAGTGGATTTGTTTAAAAATTATGCTTATGGGAATGTTCTAAACGAAATACCAAAATGTATTAAGACTTCCACATCATCAGTTTAAAATAATGTTTAAAAAGTACTAAGAATCTCTTTAGAATGATAGTATAAATAAACGACTTTATATTGTTGGTTATAACAGCAATTATTTTTGTATTCAATAATATTATCTAGACCTAAAAATAAACAAATTTTTAGCAGTTCAATGTTAATTTTCATACATGTATAAAGTAGTAATTCTATGCTGAAATATATATTTTATTTTCCTTTTTCCTTTCTAATCTCTAATACCTTATGTATTATTATTGTGACAGTGAAATTGCAATAGAAATGTCCACACATTGTTTCAAATAAATGTGTTACAAGAGTAAAGTTAGTGGTGAAACATGGCAATGATGCGAGTTTCTCTAAACCAGTTGCCTACAAATACTCAATAACCTTTAAATATTATAATCACTTGTCACCATTAAAACTAACCACGAGTCTATGTTTCTGATTGCTGTTAGGTATATAGCTCACTCTTTGACCTCCATTACAAACTATATTTAAATAATACATTTTGACTTACATGACCATGGGCATTGGATGAACATGGATAATTTTGTGATGTAAAAAGGATGTGAAGCCTAAGGTTCCAGGTTTGATCCCCATATTATCTATATTATTTTTCAAATTTAAACAAGAGAAATATCTTCCATAATTAAGGTTAGTTTAGGTTTGTGGTACCTTTATGATAAAACTCAATGTAGGTATTTAGAAACCCTTTTATTTTATTATAATTGGACCTATATTGCATTCTTTGCCTAAAGTTTATTTGGCAAATTGATAACAATAACTTATCACAAAGGTGTGCAAGCCTGATGTTTTAATAAATACAAAAGATATTGCAGTGAATTTTTTAATAAATCACATTAAAAACCATTAGGTCAAGTGGCATAGTAAATTATATTAAGGCCCTGCTCAATATTAACATAAGTTAAGTGTTTATGCTTTAAGCTAGGCCTAGGCCTTATTATTTAAAAAAAAATGTTTGTTTATGTATCTATAGATTGTTATCAAAGTCTTCTAAAATAAAAACTTAGAAACTATTCACTCCTAAATTTAATATAGTAACTGCTGATTATTATATAACTAAAAAACTCTTATGTTGGATAATTAGGTTAAGGAATCGTTTAGTACATCATGATAATTAACTTTTAAAGATGTGATCCAATTAACGTTGTCATCACTTTTTTTTACACAATTGATTTTGACATCTATTTTCCTTGTTCTAGGAAAATAAAGCTTAATCTGTAAAACAATAGGCTCTTCACATACAACAAATAAATTTAAAAATAAATTACTCGCCTTAGATAAAATCAGATATATGACTGCATGTTAAGGCAAAGTCTAACGCATCAAAAAACCCTCATTTCTTAACTTGAAAATATGTTTTTATAAAATGTTAAGAAAAACAAACCAAATTTCACAATATTTAATATTAATTATCTCGTCACTACGAGCATAGATAAGGACTACGAGATCTCTAATAAACCATAAATTATGAAGGGATATTTGATTCTTTTCCCCTTTCTCTTTCGGGCATATTATTTCCCTGTACAACATGAATTCTGTATATACCACGAATATATCTAGGGATGGTCTGGCATTAAAACATTTTCTCTTCTTTTAATGAAAATGGGCTCGCACGAATCGTATTTGAAAATGTTAACGAGGCGTATCCAATATTAGTTCAAAACAACTACAGTACAATCAAAGTAATAGTTTAGAACTATTCTGAATAGACTATATAGGATGTGCCCCCTACTTTATGAAACTATTGAAACTTTGAATCCTAGTCTAAATAAATTCACACTTTGCAAGTGTGTGTGTGTGTGTGGTTTTTATTTTTTTAATTAGCCTCTCTTTAACTTTACTGTGATTTTTGATCGGCAGGGTTCACTCTCTACTTATGACACGTTCAATAACTGTGATACTGTACTGATGGTGTTCTCCACCTAATGTCTTCACTTGGCTGAATTACACATTGTGAGTTTGCTTTATAAATAAAACCAAACGTCTTCTTCTTTAAAATCACTTGTAGGCGACTAACCTTGATTGTCGAAATGTCCATTTGTCATAAACTTTGCATGGGTCAGGAATTTACTCACAGTTTATATTGTAAGTACGATTTATTATCTTCACAGCTGCTAATGAAGCATTCTGACTATGTTAATTTAATGTTGATGCCAGTGGCGGTTTGTAGCTAAAATGGGTGGGGGTGCTGCTCCAGAAAATGTTTGGCCTTTGTTTTAAAATTGTGTAAAAGGAAAAAAACATGTATAAAAAGAAAATTTATTCAGGAACTTGATAAAGTCTTAACAAAAAAAATTTTTTTTTACTTACTTCAACTTAAATTGTTACAGTTCAAGCTTGATATATTCATTTAAAAATTAAATCCATTCTTCTTGTTTTAATTTTGCGCGAAAAGTGTCAGAGTACACAAGTTTATAGAAAAATTAACGGGTTTTAGAATTAACAGTACATGCTGTAACTAAGAACATGACTCAACTGTTACACAGGTTCATATGCATGGACACAGATTAGATAAAAAAAAAAATAATGACACATTTAACGATGGTTCCAACCTAAACTAGAATATCCCTGCATAGAATTGCATATTTTAAAACTCTTCCTCAATTCAACTACAACCACAAAAAAAGTCAAAAGTCCTACATGTACCCTTAAATACATGCAAATATACTCTAATGAATCAGTATTTGATTAAACCGATATAATTACAAAAGTACTCATACTTTTTTCCAACCAAACTCTTTGTCATAATGTGTCAGCACATTGTTCATTTGTCTCCAAATAAATCACATCAATAACACCACTTAAATACAAATCACGAACAAAGTTGTATTTGACATCAATATGCTTTAGTCTTCTATGTTCCCATTTATCCAAACATCTTATGCGAGACTGGTTGTCCTCGTACACCTTGGTGGGTTCTAGAGTGATCCCAAGGTCCTGGATCAGTCTTCTCAACCAGAGTAGGTCGAATGAGGCGGTTGACAGGAAGACAAACTCTGACCCCGTCGAGCTAAGGGCAATTGTAGTTTGCTTACGTGTAGTCCAACCAACAGTGGCACCATAAACTTGGAATAAGTACCCAGGTGTAGATTTACGATCATTAATGTCATTGGCCCAGTCCGAATCAACGTAGGCCCGTAAGGCGACATCACAGTTCTTAGGAAAGAATAGACCAACTTCAAGTGTTCCTTGAATGTATCGTAGTATTCGTTTGAGTCCAATCCAGTGTGCTTCTGTTGCATTGCTCTGATACCTGCTGTAGAAATTTACTGAGAAGCTCAGATCAGGGCGAGTGTAGAGCATCACATGCATCAAACTACCAACAAGCTCACGGTACCGTTTTTTTTTGGATTATGCACTCTGATGTAGTTATTTCAGGTGGTTTTGTCTCCATCGGTGTCTTGACCAGTTTGCATAGTTCCATACCAAATTTGTTGAGAACTTTTTTCAAGTAGGCTGTTTGGTTAAGGGATATACCATCAGTTTTCTGATCAATTTTTATACCTATAAAGTTGTGCAAACCTCCAAGATCCTTCATCTCGAATCGTGACATAAGATATGTTTTGATGTCATTCAACTTCTGCTGATTGTTTCCCGCCAAAATTATGTCCTCTACGTAAACCAAAAGGTAAGTTTTTATGCTGTTGCTGAAGTTGAAGTATATACATTTTTCGTTTTTAGACTGCTTAAATCCAAGAGAATTCGCAAATTTGTCAAGTTTAGCATTCCACTCCCGTCGTTCTTGCTTCACTCCATAGAGGGTCTTGTGTAACTTACAATCAAGGCTGCTGTCAGTTACGAAGCCAGGTGGCTGCTTCATATACACCTCTTCAGAAAGGTCTCCATGTAGGAATGCATTTTTCACGTCTAACTGTAAGGCAATTAAATCTTCTTTGTTTATAATTGCAAGTAGGGTTCTGCCAGAGGTTAAATGGGCTACGGGTGAGTACGTTTCATTGTAGTCAAACCGTTTCTTCTGTGCACAGCCCTTCACCACCAACCTTGCCTTGTACCTGTCCATTTTCATCCTGCTTCGTCTTGAAGACCCACTTACAGTTGATAGCTCGTTTACCAGATGGCAGCTCAGTAAGGGTCCAGGTCTCATTTTTCTTCAATGAGTACATTGCATCATCTCTACTATGGATGTCATCGAAGGTTTCTGGCAAGTTGTCAATAAATGACTCAGCACCAAGAGCCAGTGTGACATAGTCATCTAGGTACGCTGGTGCAGTGCGAGGTCTCGTGCTCCTACACAGAGGTTCAAGTTCCTCACCAGGAGTCTCTTCTTCGTCAGAAATTGCCTCTGGTTCTCCTCCTAAAGACGTCTCCTCCTGCAATTCCTCAGTAAAAGCTTCATTTGGAGTCGAACTGATGACCTCAATAGCTCGAGACGGTGTTGAACCAGCAACACCATTGTGGACACCACAGCCTGTACCCATTCGGGCAGTAACCAACAAAGTAGCACTTTTTCGAACGGCTGTCAAGTTTACTTTTAAGAACTTTATTAGGTAATCGAAGATATGCTACAAAGCCAAAAACCCTCAGTTTTAACATATCAGGCTTTACACCATACCTCAGTTCTGCTGGAACCTTGTTTTCAAGAGCTTTAGTAGGCGATTTGTTTATTAGGTAGACTGCAGTCATAACAGCCTCCGTCCAGAGTGACTTATCAAGAGAAGAATGAAGGAGTAAACAACGTGTTTTCTCCATGATGCTACGTCCCAGTCTTTCTGCGACACCATTCTGCTGACTTGTATGCCTGATCGTAAACTCTGACTGGATACCGTTCTTTTTAAAATAATCTAGCATTTCCTGCGACACAAATTCACCACCATTATCTGACCTAAAACGATTTATCTTAGGTTAAAGGGAGCTGTTGCCATAGCTTCAAATTGTTTGAAGTAGGTAAACACTTCAGACTTTTCCTTTAGCATGTAAATGACTGTAAAGTGACTATAGTCATCAATCAAGGTAAGTATATACCTCTTTTGATCATATGATACGGGCTAATGGGCCCTACAAGATCACTGTATATGATCTCCAAAGGGCGTTTAGCTCTAATGCATGGCTTTGTGTGAGGAAGACGCGTTTGTTTAGCCTGTATGCAAGAGTCATATAAATCGGAGATCGATCCTTGATCAACCTTAATTCTATCTAATATTTTACTTAAGTGAACTAAACCGGTTTTGCCAATGTGACCAAGCCTCTTGTACCACAAATCAGATGATGCTACAATGGAACTAGCAACACCAGCACATGCTTTTTCACGAGGCGAAAGAGATTTTTTAACAAAAGAAAGAGATATTTTAACAAAAAGTTCAATAATTTTCTCCTTGATCTCTGGATGACGATTGAGGAAATTTTTTCCATTGAATTATTATTATTATTAGCACCGCGTCTTACTACCCATTCGGGTTATATGCACTTACGCTAAAGTGTAATGGTAGGGTGATCGTGAGATGAAATGAAGGACCTACAGTTTAACGTGGAATCCGAACCACGGTGGAGTTTTCCATTGAAAGTACTGCAAGCGCATTTAGTCTTTCTGTCAAATAAAAGAACAGAAAAAAAAGTATCAAATAGAATAGCAGGAAATAGAATAATAATCTAATTCAACACTCTTCTACACTTTATCACATTCAAGAATATGGTACCCGATTTTTAAGCACAACACACACCGAGTAAAAATAAACTTCCTTCCACCATCAAACCATAACCAGTCCTGCGAGAGCAACAGTGCTCTCTCTACCTGGCAGTCTCGCCTTCCTCCCCACCCCCTACTATAGACGCATGCGCACAACAGTCATACACCACGTTGCTGGCACTGTGAAGAGCACAGTTCCATACAAATAGTTTTGTATCTTTTTGATAAACTGGGGGATGGCTACTGTAGTACCGACATTAAGCTTATGGAATATATATTGTACTACAAAAATAAAGAAAGAATTAAAGCAAAAAGGACTCATATTAAATGTTATCGATAATATCAAGTGGAAATAGAGGGTGCTGCAGTTCCGCAGTGCCTATACACGAGCCGCCACTGGTTGATGCCCTTTCTTAATAATCTTGTTTTTTGACAAAAAAAATGTAAACAAACAGGAAATGACTGTGATGATTATGAATCATCCGCAAAGTCCTGGCAATACAAAAAAGTGTTATCACTCTGCCTAGTAGTGCAGTTCATTAGGACTTTTATTAACTGTCGCAAATAATCATTAAATATAATTGTATCAAAACTCCTCCTCCTTATGAGTTTTCTCTACATTTCTTACTGCTGGGTTATCTTATTGGACATTGATGGTCTACTGGAGTCTTCCTTACTATAATGAAGGTCCTTCTTTGGCTTCTTTACATGAAATGTGGCAAACAAAAATTATAAAAATAATACAAGATTTAATTTCTGTGGTAATTCATAATGATAATCATGTTTGTTTTATACACGATCTCCACAAACTCGCAAAATGATTTAAGATTTTCTACTCGTACTGTAAACTGATGCTAATACTGGAAAATTTTCCTTACAATAGTCTGAACATCTACTGCAGTTTGTACACCATGAATTCTGGGAGTTTCACACCCAATTTATATTGTTTTTCTGTTTAACTTTTATTGGAGTTTAGTAAAAACCTTATTTTTTCCCTTTCTTTTAAGTCCACCAAAATGTGTATTGGTATTGTCTGCTGAAATTCCTATTACTTTATCACAAATATCATTATTTTCGACTGCTTCGAAAATGTGGTCAGATGTCATGTCAGATGTTTTACCAGGAAGGATTCCAAATTCTAATATTACTTTGCAATGTCTTTTTCAGAAGTAAAATACCTCACAATAATTGGCACAACCTTTAAATCAATGTGGTTTGAAACATATATAGCTAAACTAAAATATTTTGCATTTTTCAGGTTCTCAAGTATTTTATTTCTGATATAAGGCGATACAACATTGATAATAACTGCTATACATTTTCTTTGCGCCCATGTAAATTTTTAACTGACAAACTTTTTCATAATTGATGATGCACAGTCCATAGACTGGAAACTATGGTTGTGTTTCACTGTGTGAAACACAGATGTATCCGTTTGCGCAGCTAGCTCTCTTTCTCGGTCACCCACCTCTTTTTTTTCTTAAAGAATGTAGTCACTGACTGACTCAAACTTTTTACAGACACCACACCTTTTTTTTTTGTTAAATGGTCGGCTATATTAGATTTCCCACCATGACTTGTACTAAAAATGGACCAGCACAAAACAACATTAAACTTTTCCATCCTCACACCCAATATTTGTTTTCTTTATGAAAGAATATTGTTCTTTCAATCGTTCGTTGAAAAGATATTACCTTTAGCAATTTTAAATACTGTTGACAATTAGTTCATACTAAAACAATACTGGCATACATAAAACAAAACTACGTTACAGTCCAGAGAAAATATAAACAAAACAGTCATGGATAACATAAACATCGCTAATTCGCTTACGTGGTAGACCGCAGACTATCTACCATATGTAAAATATGAGGTGAGGACTTAAAAGGTGGTTGTCCGTGTCAGACGCATTCAACACTGCTCTCACGGCAGCACGCGAGGGTGACACACGCCACCACCTCCTCTGTGAGTTGACTGGATTGACCTCAGCTGATGAATTAATATTCTGTGCTTGAGAAAACTGGGACAATTGGCGTCCCGAAATGAATATGTCGGGACGCAGGGACTGTTCCGATAAAATCGGGACAACTGGGATCCCTATTCTAGACACTCACACGAAGACTAAATAATACAAAATACGAGCGTGTAAACTGATATTTTTTTATTTGATACTCTGTAACGAATACTATTCAACTTCACTTTACTCAATGACTATCACATACTGTCCACACCCACGGTGACTTTCACAACTAAGTCGTATGAAAGAGTTTAGCCAATTACTTTGAAACACATTTCCTCACATTCATGAGTGGTCATCCTTTCCTTATTTCAACCATATATCCGTGACTGAACTGCTACTTATTTTTCATTGCATTTACTTTTAATCGATACAATGGGTAATAATTTTAAAACTAATGTTAGGCTGGTGGCAGCATTGTTTTAAAGATGGTTTCCTTAGCAACCAAAAATGTATTATTTCTAGCGGACTGAACTTTTCCACAACCTCATAAACGTTTATTCTGGTGGAAAAGAGGATATGCGCAGGGTGACAACATAAGTAATAATA
>CABFVZ010001646.1:129660-177133 GCA_902151445.1 Timema monikensis | reverse complement strand
CAGTCCCGTGCTTAACCCCCCGAGAAATGCTTGCCGAGAACTCTGAATGGTAGTATCTCTCCATTCCTTGGAAATGCTATGTCCATGATTTATTTGTATAAATAATAGGTCTACTATCAGCTCTGAACTTCTTAATATCCTTCAAATACTTACAACGCCATCTAATAATGTCATCCCTTTCGATGAAAGCACTCTTGTTACCTCTCCGTTCGTACTTAAAACTCATCTCCTGAAAAAATCTGTACACAGTAGTTCGTGAGGAATTGGGCAGTGTGTTGCCTGCGTTTACCATGATTAAACCATCAAACACTCTTAGCACTCTATAGGCCCACGCCAAAATATTGAGCGTAACACATAACACAAGAATAATGGATCACAACTGGAGAGTGGCTTCTTGGATGGATTTCAAACAGCTGTGATTTGCTTTACCAAGAGGACTGTTATCAGTAGGATTCATTGGTGTGAAGCTCAGCAGGGTTATATTAATATCTACACAGAGTGCTACACCTGAAAACTATGTTTTGACTTTCAGCATCTTACACTGATTTAAATCAATAATATAGCGGAGGAAAGTAGCTAAGAGTATGTGCACTAGTATTTTCCTGAAATTACGGAAAAATAATGTGTTTAAATCAACCTCAGATAATTTTCTTGTATTAGGTAGATGTACTTTTCGAACATGCTGATTATATCAACACACAACTTACAAACTACACTAATACTAAGGAAACACAATATCCAAACCCCTATTCGATAATTTACCAAAGACAAATCTCAGATCATCCCAGGAATGTAAATCAGACCCCTATCTCAGTGAATTGGACCAGGATTTGAACCGTGGCAAAGTGTAAATGCGAGTGTACAACTTGAGACTGCTCAGCACCAACCTATGTGGGTGGCAGGTTTCTTAATTCAAAAGCATAATGTAGTAAAATTTGGAGTTACATATAAAATGTATTCTCAAATTTTTAACATTGTCTTGTTATATTGAATCTAATAATAAGTGTGCTGGTAGGAAGGAGAGGAATTATCTAAGGTTGAGGTTAGGGGCTTGTCTGGATTTGATTATTTATTGATGGGGCAGTTCCCATATCCTTAGTTGTGAAGTGTTGCATATTGCTTTGTTCAGGGATTTGATCACCTTGGTTGTGTAACAGTTATTAAAGTCCAGATTATGGGTTTCGGCATGTGCTGCTACAAGCTTCTCTTTATTTTTCATTTTTTGTCATGTCGATGACCATTCATTCTCTTTCTTAGTGTTTCTGTTGTGAGACCAATGTACTGTGCTTGACACTGGTTGCATTGCTAGATGCAGTTGCTAGATGAGGTTTTCAGAACCACATGTATGGTGGCCTTTTATAGGATAATTTATTTTAGTGATGTTGCTGGAGAATGAATTTGTTGTTTTATGTATTGTGCAGGTTTTGCAAGGGGTGCGGTTGCAGGGAAAGGAACCTGACATTTGTTTGGGTTTGGGTTGAATAGTTGAGTTTGGCAATTTGGGTTTTACAAGTAAGTTGCGTAGATTGGCTGGTTGTTTATAGATTAATTTTGGAGGTTCCTTGAAGACAAGTTCTGTAGTGTGTCTTTTTTAATGTTCTATCTAAACAATTTCTACTCCAGTATCACCAAGGTAAGTGTGCTGGCTATCCCTCCTAATCTAAACCATTATTTAGCTTAGTGCTCTATTCCACATAACCTGAAACCAATATTATTACTCTTCAGTTCTCAACGCTACAACTGTATAACATTACTCTGCTCTTCAAGACCGGACAGAGCTTAAAGTGAACTACACCCTCTTCAACTTCAAAATGCTACCACACATAAATGGGGGGCGCTATTGACCCATAGTTTTTTTCATTCAAAAATAAATTTGAGCTTTTCTTATAATTTCTTAAACATAATGTGCCTATGCAAAATCAAAAGAAAAGAACTTTTTTTAACAACGACAACTTTTTCATGTTTTACTTAAAATATTTCAGGAGGTATAACATATTTTAATTCATTTTAACGTTATATAAAAGATATTCCGTTCAGACTTTGCAGACGTTGTTCATAACTATTATAACAGCCAACATAAAATTACTAACTTTTCCACACAATTGAAACAAGACTTATGATGTGATACATTTGGAACCTCATGAAACTTTGACACAATGCATATTTTCCTATTTTGAAAAAAAATAGTGATTTAAAAACATCTATGGTGGTTTAAATTGATTTCACAAGATGCTTAAATGAATGTTCATTAATATGCCATGCTTATTTCATAGAAATAACGACGTTCAAATTTAAGAATCAAAATGGCAACTCTGCTTGTTAGAAAAAGGACAGTGCTAACGGAGAAACCAATGGATTGGAAAGAGATGATAATAGTCCATAAGAGCGAGCCTGTACTGCAATTTGAAAGTGGAATGGCCTATAGAAATGTGTTTTTATGTTTATCATTGTTTTTATCTAGAAACAATCTCAATTTTATAGCATCACTCAGGCAAGTGTGTTGGCCATCTGCTTTAATTTAAATCATAAACTAACATTTTGTGTTTTCATTTTGATTACAGGGCGCAGTCCGGCCGGTACCTTATCTCAGTCGGTAGTTTGTCTCCCTACTGAGTTAGGGGTCCCGAGTTCGATTCTTGGCATGACCAAAAAATTTATCATTGATGAAATTATGGTCTTATCCTTTCACATTGATAAATTAACGGCCGGGGACATGATGTGCCTGTCCTAGTCTTAAGTTAGATTATAAGGCATATGAAACTATGACAGGCCTGGCAAGCCAGTAGTGGAATAATATGGCTCGAATAAACTGACTCAGGCCACAGGCTGGAAACATTAATGGATGTAATGTAATTTTGATTACAGGGCGCATTTGACTATGTTGTCACACACAAATTGAAGATGAAGCTTTCTTGTGACTATTTGCAGAGCTACTACGAGAAGAATCCCCTACCTGAATACTCTAACAGCATTGTTGTTTAGGTGGATATAATTACTCTATTTGTAACTATTTATGCTTGTGCACATAGCACCAGTAATCATGAATTGAGGAAAAGTAACATCAACTTACTCGCTTCGGTTGCCGCATGGTCTAAGGTGTCATTCCAGCAATAGACTGCACTGCTGATGATAGGAAAATTAACGTGTGAATCCTGGTCAAGCGTACTGAGGGTCATTTTCCCTAAATGGTTTTACACTCCACACAAATGCTTGTACACTTCTTCTAAATTCATTATTCCTTATCCCTAACATATTAGCCTAATTAGGTTAGTGTATGTGAGTATACACTAACCTTAATGTTTACATATTAGAAATCACACTACCCTGACTAATACAAATGAATAAGTTGTAAACTCCGGAGCACAGAAAGTAAATAACGATTCGGGAAATGGTAGACTTTGCACAAGGTATCTACCACCCAGGAATTTGAAGTGGTCGGGGGAAAAACAGCATAAGTTAGGAATTTGGTATATTACAAAAAAATATCTGGGAAAATGTTATATTCAAAGTATGAAATATTGTAGGCCTAATCATTATATAATCAGTCAGTTCAGAAAGTGCACATTAAATACCTCAAATAACCAAATAAACTTTCATAATCTTTCTAGCTACATTATCATGTATTTATTTATAGATTGTATAGTTAAAATATCAATAGCCAACACATGACCACCAAAATCACGCAAGTAAACAAATCACCATCAACCGTTTCAAGCCTGAGGCTGGGTCAGTTTAATAAAATGCCTCCATCCTCTTCTGTCCTTCCACCATTCTTCCTCCTTTAATTACTTCCATTCTTCTCCTCTCACTTGAACACTTCTTGCTCTCTGCCTCTCCTACCTCTCCCTTGGTCTCCCTTGCGGTCTTTTCCCTCCAAATTTGAACTATTATCATTATTCGTTGTATTATTTCCTTTACATCCTCATTACGTGTCCACACCATCTAAGTCTTGATTCCTCTACTATCTCATGTAACCCAACTCTTGCCTGAAAATCTAAAAGTCGTTTGTTACGTTTATCACTGGGAACGCAGGCTTAGGTGTTAACTTCATCTGGTCAGGTTTGCTGGCGACAAAATGCCAATTTTATAATTTTCGCAGGGTGGTTCACTATAAATGGTTTTCAACTTGCCTTACATGCAAATACAAGTACATTTACCCCAAATTATTTCTGACTTATCCCTGCACCATTAGATTAATTAAAACTCTTTTATTTCGGACAGATAGTAAGATGTATTGGGAGTAAAACCTTTTAGCTAACATAAAAATAAAATAGAAACAAAAATATTGAAAACTGTTAATACTAGTGCATTCCTTGTAAAATCATGAATTAATTTTTAAAGCAAGATAACCACATTCTACAATATATTCTAGAAATCTTCTACCCGACATATCCAGCTGACGGTGCACGATGGATGACAGAGATCTGAAAGCAAAAATCCTATATTATTGCCGCGAGAGGTATTACCATGCCATGCAGACTATGTCGCTGGATGGAGTCCGCAAGTTCCCAACTGACGCTTCCTTCAAACTTTACAACGGTTTGTCCCTCGTGTTGGAGAAGAAAGTACAGGAGGGAATACGGGAGCTGAGCCCTCTTCAAACTGACACGGACGTTGTCTTGGGAGCGGTGCTCGCACTAATGACAGCACACAGGTAATAATATATTCATAAGCTTGGATTTTTGACATTTTTGGACACATTGATTTAAATATCAGCCCATAAAACATTCTGTGGATGGATCAGTTTAGCAAAACACCTCCATCTTTCTTATGCCTACCACCATTCTTCCTTCTTTAATTACTTCCATTCTTCTCTCACTTGCACACTTTCTGCTATTTGCTCCTCCCTTCTTTTTCTTGGCATCCCACGCGGTCTTTTTCCTACTTCATTTCCATCATTTTCTTTGGCATTCTCTTCTTCTCCATCCTCATTACATGTCCATACCATCTCAATCTTACTTCCTCTACTATCTCATGTACTCCCACTCTGTCCTGGTTAACTTCATTCCTAATCTTGTTTCTGCTCATGACAGCTGTGCTAGCTGAAAAATATTAAGACCAATTTACAGGGCTTCCATGGCTTTCCAAATGATTTTCATATAAATTTTAAATAAGGGATATATTTAGGAGCAAATTTTTATCTGTATTATTTTCAAAAGTTTTTCATCATTGAAAGATAATTATATATTGTGGTTACGGGGATGCAGGTAAAACATTAACACGTAAAAATATAGAAATTGCATTTTTTCACCTACTTCAGGGACCAAATGGTCTAAGGCGCTACTCTCGGTTTAGCCTGGCCTGCTGATGACGGCAAGAACAAGGTTCAAATCCTGGTTAGATTTAATGTGAGGGGTTTCCCACTCTCCCTTCACTCAAATGTGGATAGGTTACCTCTAAAATGCTTCCTTATCCCTACCCTGTTAAAATAATTATCATACACGTGTACAATTTGAACAGGTAGTAAGACGCGATGATAACAAAAATATACATTTTCACCAATCAATGATCCAGCTTTTCTATCATCTGCCATTTCCTCCAGTATTCACACTGACAATCTGACCACTTATCTCAGTTGGTAGAGTGTCTGTCTACTGAACTAAGGGTGCCAGGTTCGATTCCCAGCATGGCCAAAAATTTATCATTAGTGAAATGTGTGTTAACCCTTTCACAGTGATGAGTTAACAGCAGAGGACTGGATGTTGTGCCTGTCCTAGTCTTAAGTTAAATTGTAAGACATATGAAGTTACTACAGGCCTAGCAAGCCGGCACTGGAAAATATATGGCTTGATTAAAAAAATGACTCAGGCCACAGGCTGGAAACAGTAATGGATGTAAAAAACAACACAAACAGTTAACAGTGAGCAGTAACAGCAGACTGTATTTAGAAACAACTAGAACAGAGTAGCCAACTTAAAACACTATAATATACCAGATTTAAATTGAATTTCCACAGACATCTTTGGTAATAATTAGATGTACGTTTTATTTCAGTACATATTTTACTATGAGATGTCTGATGGAGTTGGAGAGTTTAGGAACAATGATGGTGGAGCTATGGAGTTATCTAATTCCGGAGCAGTAGGGACTGTATATTTGGATAGTTTTGTTGCAGCATCCATTTTTAAAATGTATTTCCAAGGAGAGAGTGAGTTTAGAAACACAAAAATTACCTTTTCTTGTAGAGGAGGAAGTCTAGAACAAGATGACAGTTTTTTTAGTCAGCGAGTTTTTGAATTGGACAACTCATTTAAAAAAGTTAATTGTATAGTATTTAACTTTGACAAAAGTTGTCAAAAGTGACGGCTAGAGAACACGTCTTGTCATAATATATGAATGTAGATTTGTTAATCTATTAGATAAGTTTCTTCTTACGGTTATTTCAATATAGGTATTATATTTACTTTTGTTTTTGTCAGGGTAGAGGATTTTAATTTGTCAGGACAGACTTTAATTTGTCTGTAATAAGATTGAATTTTATAAGATCATTGTTTTCATCAATTCATAGTTTAGTGGCTTATTTCTAAATATTAATTTTTTTAAACTGTAATACCATAACTAATAAGTATTCATATTTACAGAAAATGTGCAGCTGTTGATAAGGAGGCTCTTATCATTTTAGACTCAAAACTCAAAAACTCAAGAAAACATGCAAGTGAAGCTGCCTTACTCTATGCTGCCATCATTCTTTTTCACGTCGATAAAGTAGATAAGGCGCGAGAATATGTGGATAAACTTTTAAAAACAAATCCTAACTCCGCCGATGGATTAGCTATCAAAGGTTGGATTGAATTGTACGCGGGGAAGGATAGCAAAATGAACGATATCGCTCAGTTTTTTGACTCTGCCATTGAAAACAGTCCAGCAAAGAGAAATATGGACGCTATATTTGGTAAGGTTCGGTATCTTGAAATGCAAAAGAAGTATGACGATGCCATTGGCCATTTGAACCAACTTGTCGTTCGCTATCCCTCCTTCTCACCTCCTTTGATTGAGAAAATGAAAAACCAACTGGCGTTGATGGATATAGACCAAGCTGTTGAAACCGCAAACAGGATTTTGTCCGGTGAGCCTCACTGTGTAGAAGCTCTGAAAGTGAAGGTGCTTATTGTCATTTGTCGAGATGGTAACTATGAGGAGGGAGCACTCAGTTTGAGAAGATTTTTTACAGAATTGGAGACGAATGAGCCCAAGAATGCTGAACTGTTTGCTGAGAATGCAAAACTATTCTCTCGCATTTGCGGAAGAAATCACAGTATTTTGTCGGAGACTTACAGGTTCGCAGAGAAAGCTGCCCAGTTGGATTCTAGTTGCCCAGACCTGTTAACAGAACTTGGTTATCAGTGTCTTCTCCAAGGCAGAGTAAAGGAAGCGACAAGATTTTATCGTAATGCTTCTAAGATGGATGATTCATCTGTAGTTGCACTTTCGGGCTTGACACAGTGCCAGCTCAGTGAAGGAGGAAACATTGACCAAGCTCGACAGCAAGTGGAATTTTTACGAGAGGTTCAAGGCTCTCAACCCAGTCCAGATTTACTGCTAATGTCAACACAGCTTGTGTCTGGGGACATGAATCAGGCACTAGAGTATTTAAATCAAGCTGTGGAAACACATTTTAAAACTTTGCAAGACCATCCATTTGGTACTGTGTATTTGCGAAAACTAGATCCAGATTTCCTTTTGCAGATTGTAAAAGAGTATATGGTGTATGCTCCCATCCAATCATCGACTGATGCTAGCCTCAACACAACACAGACTCTGCAATTACCAGAACCTCTGAAACGTAGCTTGTTTGTATTAGAAGCAGTGACGAAAGCATGTCCGGGTTTACTGGAAGGTTTGTATCAATTGGCAAGAGTAAAGTTTATAAGCGGAGACACAAGGTCTGCTGCCGTTACTCTTCAACACATCCTAGATGATGTCGACGCCACTTGTCCTGACGCTCATTTGCTTATGGCACAAATACACATACAGCAAAAGAGGTATCAAAAGGCAGCACAGAGCTTAGAGGTTGGACTCAGCTACAACTTCAAAGTTCGAGAACATCCACTTTACCATTTGATAACGGCTCTCATTCAAAAGGAAGAAGGTAAGATTAGTGACTGCATACAGACACTGAAGACAGCCATGAGCTTGGCTGGTCTGAAGCCGGGTAGTGCAAGTCACGCTCGAACGCTGACAGGGACCATGCAACAGCTAGCTCTTCCCGACAGAACATCACTTTATCTGGAGCTGGTAGAAGCGTACAAAGCATCAAATCAAATGCACGAAGCTACCAAAATTATGCAAGACGCCATTGACGCATTCAAAGGCACCCCTGAGGAAGGGCGTGTGACGGTCGCAAACGCTAATTTATCACTTTCCAGAGGAGATGTTTCAATAAGCCTCGAACTTTTGCAGAGCATCAAGCCAGGGCAGGCATACTACATACAGGCAAGACACAAAATGGCCGACATCCACCTGAATCATCGTAAAGACCGGCGAGCCTACGCGGAATGTTTCCGCGAGTTGGTGGTGAACGCTCCTGGCCCACAGTCTCTCGTTATGTTGGGGGATGCTTACATGGCAGTTCAGGAGCCAGAGCGAGCAATAGAAGCCTATGAAAAGGCTTTGAAACAAAATCCGCAAGATTCAAGCTTGGCCTGTAAGATAGGGAAAGCACTCATTAAAACACATCAGTATGGGAAAGCTATTAACTACTATAGAGAAGCTGTTAAGAACGAAGCAGGAGGGGAGCTGAAACTAGACATGGCGGAACTTTACATGAAACTTCGTCAGTATGACAAGGCAGAGAAGACTCTGATGCAAGAACTCGACAGTAAGAATGATACGAGTGATATTTCTGCGTTGATCACTCGTTCTAAAGTTCTCCTGATGTTGGCAGAGGTTCGAGAGAAGGCTGGTAACATAAAAGCTTCTTTGGAAACTTTGAAGGAGGCTCAAGATAATCAGAGTCGAGTGTTGAAGAGGTCTGCACTCGAGTTCGGAGGGGGCAATGATGTTCAGATGAAGATCGCTGGAGAAATTTGCCAAAAGATGGCAGAGTTGGCTAATTCCTTGAGAGACTACAGCTCGTCCATAAAATGGTACAAAGAGGCTCTCACCTATATCCCGGATGATACCAGCACATTGGTGGCGCTGTCAAGGCTTCACATGCAGGTCAGTTCAGTTAATATGTCTTAATAGTTGGTACCTCTTTTCGACATCAGACAAAAGAACCATTTGAGATCTCAGGAATGGGATGACACATGTATATGGTACAATATAAAGATAATATATTTGGAAGAAGGTATAGGAAAAGTGAATAGAAACATATAAAAGGGATACCAACACAATATGGCTTATACAATGAAAAATAGAACACAGTTCACACTTTACATTGCTGCCATTGGACAAAGAGGTAATGGTTGCCTCTTAAAGAAAGTAGATCGTCACCACCCAATCCCCCAACCTAGGTTTCATTCTTTCGGTTTTCCTTATAGAGGTACAATATAAAGAGATAATTTTAGGCTATAAATAAAATAAAATAATTATTATTCTCTTACATTGCATCCCTTGGTTACGAATTTAGTGCAATTCTAATAGTTCATTAAAAAATTCTCATAACCTCATTAAATCAACTGTAATTTTAACATTTTGTGTATTGGAATGTTGTGTTATATATTGACTATTGTTATTTGAAATTTCTAAGATATTTGACTATTTGTTGTATCACTAAATCGCTAAGTAACAAGTTTAGCTGCCCTTAAAATGAGGGCAGGTTAGGGGTCATCCATACATCACCTAATAACTTTTTCTGACCCTTCACACCTCCCCCCATGTAACTCCAAGTAAACATTTCAAACCTGTGTTAGGTAACTTTTCACATCAAGAGTGACTGGATTGAAACATTCGCCAAAAGAACACGATCTAAACCAATCACAAGATTTCCGCCTCGTTTGTGCGAGTTGTTCTGCTAAAGTTCAACTCTTCTCTACTTTGTCTGGCATCGCTTTCCTGTTTTGGTTCTTTGTAGCACCGTGTTTTACAACCCATTCGAGTTATATGCTTATATAGGGTCAACAATTTTTTTAAGGTCTGATGAGGGTTATATTATATAGAAAGTGTACCACATTTGCATGGAGGGGGAGTGCAAAACCACCCTTATTACACCCGACCAAGATTCAAACCTCAATATCCCTGTCATCGGCAGTCTAGTCTAGTCTACTATGAGAGTAGCGCGTTAGACCATGCGGCCACCGAAGCGGTTCACTCTCGGGTTGTATTGGCCTTCTTATGACAGGTAGATGGGGGTTTGAATCTTGGTCAGGTCTACTAAAAAGTGATTTTTGCAAAATTCAGGTAATAAAAAATAAATTTTAGATCAATGTGAATCTAGGACCGGATTTGTCGTTTTCGATTATTTTACTCAGGTTAATGACTTGGAGCAGTGCCAATCCAGCTGCATGGCGCTCCAGAAGGCTGACGCTGATAATGACGCTGCCACTGTCATGTTGGCAGACCTAGCATTCCGTAAAGTGGACTTTGAGACAGCCGTGTTCCACTTCCAGCAATTGCTGTCCCGCAGGCCCAACTATTGGACAGCCCTTGCCAGACTTATTGAGGTGAACAGACTGGCCACGAGTTTGAAAAACAAACAATATCATGGCATTATCCATACCAGCAATATTCAACTTTCTTTTTTAGTAGTGCCATAAAATATTATCTTTCAAACTTTGTACTTGCTAATTAAGAGAAAAAAAAGCCTATGATTGCTGAAGAATGCCTTATAAATAATACTATTAGTACTATATTTACTACTTATTTATTTTAGTCTTGATATAACATGAATGAAATAATATTTTTGACATATTTAATCATTAAGAGGATTTTTTTTTTGGCAGATGTTTATTAGTACAAGGTTGAGTTCTGGTTTTAAATTCTCATACAATTCCTTTGTTTAGTTCTTATTGATGGTATAATTTTTTATTTACTCCTTGAGATGATCTTGCACGCCCCCAAGTTTACAGGTCATGTACCACAGGTTGAATACTGCTGAGCTATACTACTCTTTGCCAATACAAGGGCTGCCCTTAGCAGATGTGAGGCCCCCAGTTACCTGCCTCGGTCCCCCCTCCACCACCCCACCCCTTACCATCCCCTAAAAATAGGTAAAAACGGAATTTTTTCTTAATGTTATTACAGTAGTTTGTACCTATATACCCATTTTAGCCGTATAACGTGTCAGGAAATGCCCTAAAAGGTAAATATGTGTGATAAATAAAGCTATAAGCTGTCTTTTTATATGTATAATGGTTGATTTCTCCCCAACCCTTTGTTATATTTTCTTCCTCAACGAACTTGCTTTCTATAACGGTACAAAGTTCGATTTAAATCGGTTAATGCGTTCAAAAGTTATCGTGAGACATATCCACCACAGACAGAAAGACAAATGCAAAATCGGTGGAGTTAAAAATTGAACTCGCTTCAGTCGTTAAATGAATCACACCACATGATTATGTTTTTAATTTATTTTTAAACTTTGACAATATTTTCTAGATCACCTATACAGGAAGCCTATTATAAGAGTACTTGCTGCCCCCAGCTTTTGTCACCTGACAAGTGTGGGGCCCTGTACTGCCCCATTGTTTGCACACCTCCTAACGATGACTCTGGCTCATACCACTGGTGGATTCATTTCTCAGTAAGGGAAGAAATGTGCTGGAAGGAAAGAGTAAATGGAGGAATTTTACTAAATTGACCCGATCACAGGCTGGAAACAGTTGATGATGATGATGATGATGATTATGATTATGATTATGAATATGATTATGATTATGATTATGTGTGTGTCCAGACGAGTTGAAAAAAACGTGGTAGTACACATAGATCATAATACAACTAGAAGAAAAAATCTATACACAAGTTTTTATATATAATATTAAAATCATTTACATTTAAAAAAGATTCAATTTTACCATATTTGGAAAAACAGTACAGAAAGGTAGATAAATAATATATAAAAGGGAATGAACATAGTATGGCTGTTACAATGAAAATAAGAACACAGTCAACACTTTACATTGCTGCCATATCGGAACTCACCAGGAGGGAGTGTGAAATGCACAACACAACTTCCTAAAAGAGGAAACCAAAAAATATATAAAGGGGTGAAAAAAAGAAATTGGTAAATAATGAAAGGACATACAGATAGGAACATATAAAAGTAATAACATAAAGGACAAATACAGGAACTGGACATTTGATGTGAATATATATTAGGCCTCATATCTCTTAAAGTTTGTTTGTTTGTTTGGATTTTATTGTTTGTAGCAATAATTAGGAATAACATATATAACATAGAATATAAATGACATAAATAATACGAACACCAGCCTCATTTTATATGTTTTCTATGTACCTTTCCTGTATATTCTTCCAAATATAATATAACATAACAAAATAACCCAAAAAGAGAGTTTTATTAAAGAAATAACTTATTTTCCTATGTATAAAATACTCTCTAAAAAGGACAACAGCTTGTTTAATCTCTCTGGAAAAGAAGATATTTTTTGTTGCCAAAGGTTTGTTCTAAGATTTCTTCAAAATGAGTACCTAGTTTGATTGTTTGTTAAGGTTATGCGCCGGACGGGGCGACTGGAGGAGGTCCCCCCGTACCTGGAGAAAGCAGAGGCGGCCTCCCAGCGAGCCAGTCAAGAGGCAGGACTCTGCTACTGCAAGGCGTTGTACAAATGGTACTCAGGCAACCCTAACGCTGCCCTCTCACAGTTTAATGGGGCAAGGCAGGACTCAGAGTGGGGTCAACAGGCCATCTACAATATGATCGAGATCTGTCTCAGTTATGACAACGATACAATAGGTGAGATTTACAAATCATAGGGTTGCAATTCAATTTTCATAGGAAGGGACTTATCTCCTTATCATCATCATCATCATCATCATCATCATCTGTTTCCAGCCTATGGCAGGGTCAGTTTAATAAAATGTTTTCATCTCCCTATTTCCTTCCACCATTCTTCCTCTCTCACTTGCACACTTTCTGTTATCTGCTTCTCTCATCTCTTCCTTGGTCGCCCTTGCGGTCTTTTCCTTCCAAACTTCATCTTCATCATTGTCTTGGGATTTTGTCCTGTTCCACTCTCAATACGTAATCCTACAATCTCAGCCTTGCTTCCTCTACTATCTCATGCATTTCCTGTGGCCCAACTTTGGCCTTATCTAACAGCTAGAAAAGTTATTCGTCCATCAAGTCATGTGATCTGCAGCTGTCACTTTTGATATATTGATCATGTTAATACATCTAAAATTACATCACTAATATAGTATAATGTATTTTGTCCACATATTATAGATAATTAGGAATATTAAAAAAAAAATTAAAAATAGTTTGTAACTGTAACTGTGAATGTGATCAGAAGATGATGCTGCTATACAGATATCACTATATTGAACTATGTAAGGGAATTACACTAGTTATGTTATTTTATTCCCCTCATCGATGCTGCTTTTTGAATATAACTTTATTGTTTTTTTAGTTAAATAGTATTTTTGAATAAGGTGTTGTGTATCGTGTTATCTTCTCTATTTATTCTTTTTTTAAGTTTGTGTTCTTACAAACACTTGACACAATAATATTGAAACGATATTCAATTGTTCATCATCTTGGACAGTTAAGGTATTTGAACTAAAAAAAAAAAAAGACCTGTTGAAATTCTGATGAAGTGTCTGTATACATTGGTTGCCCCCTCTCCTCAGACATGTCAGAAGATAGTGAAGGATCCCATGAAATAGGAATAAGGACAGCAGATCATCTTCTCAAAGAGTTACAGCCGCGCTCTGTAGGGGGCAGTGACGAGGCGCTCAATTACCGCCTGCTGGGGAACTTCCTTTTATTAGCCACCAGGCAGAAACCCAACATTGAGAGGGCGTTGCAGGATTTTGCTGCCGTCGCTAGTCAAGACCTCTACAGGTGAGAAGTGGTTTTACTCATGTTTCAGTGGAACTGACCTCTACTAAGAACATGATAAATATATCCATTAGGAGTGTGCAAAATCTACATTTTCAATTGAAAGCGAAGCCAAAAGTTCTAATACTAAAAAAAAAAGGAGATTAAGGTTGTATAAAAATACTATACTTTGCATAAATATTTGATTTAGATATTCAATATTATTTACAAAAGGCTAGTATATTCCAAACATAATTAATATATTTCATTTTAAAATGATAAATTAAGTTAACAAAATATGTAATATATATTTTATTTCAGTATTTTTTACACTAACACTAATTTGGCATATAAATAGCAGCAGAGAATTTAAAAAAACAAAAATGTGTGTGTTTTAACTTTAAATATTTCGTTTGGCGAAGCTTTATAATTGTAGAGTCAGGAATCTTACTTTTGAATCGAACGGAACGAATATCCAAAGTTAAGTCGAAGATTTTGAATCTGTGCACTTACTAAACATAAAATGGATTAATAGACAAATTTCACAATATTATCTTCTCTTAAGGTAATATGGGAACTCAAGTTCGCATTTTTACCATTTTTGTAACAAACAACTTTTCTGGTCATATTAAACAAAATATTGCTTCTGTTGATACAGCTAGTTTAATTTTCTACATATGATAATCTTAACAGTCTTGAATATTTTTAACAAGTTTGATGGAAATTGAACATAAACTTTTTAAATGAAAATAAATAGTCCTGTTCAAATGCCATGATGACCGTCACAGATGTTCAACTAACCGTTGAGATTATAAACTATAGATAATTAAAGTATATACGGAAGCAATAGTTTATTTATTTTTGCTAAAAATGTTTTTTTTACTATCTGGGTTGAATCCACTATTTTACAAATCCAAATCTGCGATTTACCTTCTAATCCCGAATCTCGAATCCAAATTTGAATCTTGGAAAAAATTATGAACTTAAGAGGTAATTTAATCATACTAGAATATTAGAAAATACAAATAGTAACTAAATGTTCACTCTTTCTTATAATTCGTTCATAATAACATTAATATACATTTAGTTGAGTGGTTTGGGGTCTGGTTGTTGAGTTCATCCTATAATTTTTAATTGGTTCTCTACCTGCAATATTAGAGCTCTAAAACAAACTACACTTGGGGGAATTTGAGTCTCAAATTTGAAATTTTCTCAAATCTTCGAATTTCTGATATCCCTAAGGTTTAGAGGGCCACAGCCTAGGTTTTTCTGTTATAAAACTTCAAAAATGCTGAGCTTACGTTTCATTACAATTCACCTTATCAACCCCTACATATAATTGTTGATTCCCCTGTAGTGACGGGAGCTCTCTAATTGCAGAGACCACGTGGGAGCGGCCCTGGGACTCGCCACTGGGTACATGTTGTTGAAACAAACCCCTCGGGCCAGGAACCAACTCAAGAGGGTGGCCAAGAACCACTGGAACTTTGAAGACGCTGAATATCTGGAGCGATGTTGGCTCCTCCTTGCGGACATCTACATTCAGAGCGGAAAGTACGACCTTGCCAGCGAGCTGCTCAAAAGGGTGCTTCAGCACAATAAAGGATGTACCAAAGCTTACGAGTACTTGGGACTTGTTTCGGAGAAGGAGCAGGCGTACAGGGAAGCGGCGACCCAGTACGAGCGCGCTTGGCATTATGGCGGGCGTACCAACTCGACTATAGGGTACAAACTGGCTTACAATTATATGAAAGCAAAGAGATATGCGAATGCTATCGATGTCTGTCATCAGGTTTTAAAAGAACAGCCGGATTATCCCCGCATTCGAAAAGAAATATTGGAAAAATCTAGAAATAACCTTAGAACTTAACTGTATCTATATTTAGAGTTTTTCCTATGATATTTTTATAGAACTTAAATTTTGGTAAATCTACATTTTGCACAATTTAACTATTGTAAGTCAACATATATTAAGAATCCTTTATTAAATAATTGAATGAATATCATATTACTATTTAGCAAAGCTTATTTACTAAAGAATGTATTCTGTCTTGTAAAACTATTCATCATCTTAAAATACTTTAGTGAATTCAAAATATTTATTGCGCAACATTATAGAACATAATTCATTGGTTGTGGCCTAGATAAAATCCCTAAATGATAAAACTTTATTAAAATTGTAAATTTAAGAAAAGGCAAACTATTGAATTAAATTAAACATTGAAAGGAGGCTAGAAGAGCAAGCTCTANTAAATTAAACATTGAAAGGAGGCTAGAAGAGCAAGCTCTACACTCTTATCAGAATATTTGTAATAATCATGAATATACAACACACTAGTATCGGTGGTTATAAAAAAGTAGCTCACCTCAAGTTGAAAATGAATCACTTATTAGATTTGGGTCGAATTCACTATAAAACTGTAGGTCCTCCATTTCATCTCACAATCACTCTACCATTACACATTAACATGTGTATAACCCGAACGGGTAGTAAGTCGCGGTGCCGCTGCTTAATAATAATAATAATAATAATAATAATAATAATAATAATAATAATAATAATAATAATAATAATAATAATAATAATATTAATGATATTAATAATAATATTAATAATATTAATAATAATAATAATATTAATAATAATAATAATAATAATATTAATTGATATTAATAATTATTAATTATTAATATCAATATTATTATTAATATTAATAATAATAATATTAATAATAATATTAATATTATTATTAATAATAATATTAATATTATTATTAATATTAATTAATATTAATAATTATTAATTATTAATATTAATATTATTATTAATATTATTATTAATAATAATATTAATATTATTATTAATATTATTATTAATATTATTCTAAATAATTGTATAATAATGGAATGAGATAAGAATAAATAAAAAAGGAAAAATAAACTAATAAGAGTATATTTATTGGGGATAATTTGGGAAAGTCCAATGTCTGAAGGTGACATCTTTCTTCATCATCATGAACTGTGTCCAGCCTGTGGGAGGATATGTTTAGTAAAATGCCTCCATCTCCCTCTATTCTTCCACCTTCACTCTCCTCCTCTCACTTGCACACTTTCTGCTATCTGTTCCTTCCGTCTCTTCCCTACATACTTCATATCCATTAATCTTCATTTTAACATCTACTACAGAAGACAAAGAAAGGAAGAAGATGCCTCCTTTGTGCATTGGACTCCTCTTTCCTTTTGCTCTATTTATATCAATTTACATTACTAGCACATTTTTGGTAGAATCTTTTTTAATTAAATAAAAACTAGTTCAGAAGAAATAAAATGAGTTTTTTTCCTTCTGTTTGAAGCAAATAAAAGTATTGCCGTGGGTAACTCCACTCAACTCTCGTTACTTTTGCTAGTATTTCATAAGAAGTAATGCACTCTCACCATGTGTCAAAGATGACAACGTAGCCATATAGAAAAACTAGAAACAAAAAACAACTTTAGCTTTTCTTATAATTTTTAAAGCTATGAGAGTATTTTTATTTATTGTGTGGAATATTGTCATTATCGTGTTGAAAAAATGTGTATTTTCAGTACAAATTGAGTCCGTCCATAACAATGGCTGTTATGATGCACCAACTGTAAAAAAAATAAAAGTGTTTGTTCAATAAAACTCTTTTTTTGTGTCTATTATACTTTGCTTGTTTGATTTCATCACTGGAAAGTGTTGATTAACTATAACTACCTTAGATTAATTCAAAATACATATAATTGGAGATAAAAATACGCTTTTGTAGAGAATTGTGTACATCTTTTATAGGTTACCACTCATTATCATCATCTGTTACCAGCAAATGCTGGGTCAGTTTAGTAAAATGACTCCATCTCCCTCTTTCCTTACACCACTCTTATCTTCTCACTCCCACATTTGCTGTTATCTGGTCCCTTCATCTTTTAATTGGTCTTCCTTACGCTCTTTTTTCTACATATTTCATCTCCATCTTAACTATTAGGATTCTTTACTTATCCATCTTCATTACATGCCCATACCATCTCAGCTATGCTTGCTCTACTATCTAATGTACTGCAACTCTTGCCCGAACAACTTCACTCCTAAGACTGTTTCCATTGGTGACAGCTATCATCATCAACATCATTATTGGGTTTTTAATGATATAACTATATAAGGAAAACCTCTTTTCACTTTATGAGGTAATTGTATTATATTATATTTGGAAGAAGGTATAGAAAAGGTGAATAGAAACATATAAAAGAGGGTTTTTAAGTGATTGACTGTAGTTTATTATAAACTTAAACTAAACACTATGTTCATTAAAATCCCCACTAAGTAAAAGCTACGTTGATTAAAATATAATGTTGACAATTGACAGCCTAGGCACTTTAATCCAGTTGTCAAAAAACATACACAATTAAACAAACATTAAACCAATGTAAAGTATATAGAAATATAGCGTCACTTTAAAGAATTTGATTATGTCATTGGCTATGTCTCTCGGTACACGGCAGTCATTTTAATACTGAAACAGCCACACAAATTTTTTTTAAAAGTATTATTTAAGAAAATACAAAGTGCATCGAGCAAAAACAATTTGTACTAATAAAATTATAGAATAGTAGTAAAATAATAAATAGAGCACAAATAAAAGTAAAAATGCGTTGATATTTCAATGCTATTATAGTGTGCGTAAATACTGTGTGTTAGTGTTTTTACTTTTATTTGTGCTTTATTATTTCCGCACTATTCTATTTGATCACTTTATTAAATAAGTAGAGTAATGATGTTAGTTGATTATTGATATATATTTTTAATGTTTGTTTAAAGTTACAAAATATGACCTGTTTTTAACAACTTGGTTTTTATTACATATAGCTTTGTGTTTATGAACCAAGTTAAGTCACAAGCTCAGCCAATCAGTTGTCTACCTTCTGTTCTCTTTACTTTACAGTAATCAACTTCCTCACAGAAGTTAAAGATCAAGATACATTTAAGTAACAAACAAAACAATTAAATTCACAGAATGTAGGTAACATACTTGTGTCATAAACAATATTAACAATATCCTAAATTAGTTTGTATATATCCTCTATGGAACTTAAATTATGTTTGAACATTGTTTTGTGTTTACCATTCTTTGAATGAATTAGTATTCAAATAAAGATTTAAAAAATAATAAATGACGAAAACATTTCAAGTTTAATTGTTGCAACTAAGGAGAGAAGGTAGGCTAGCAGCAAATACTTAATTAGCTTGTAAAATAAACTTAGACTATAAAGCTTTTGTCATATCAAAGTTGGACACTGTAAAATAACCTGAATTTAATCAAATAATATCTAAAAGACTAACAGTTTGGTGCAGAAAGTATGTCTTAGTAAATAAATGTTAGCTAGAGATCTATATATTAAAACTCTAGACAAATTTTCCACTTATTTAACATATATTTTAAAATTATTGTGATCTTTATTTTAATGCCTGCCTAGTGTATTTCTATTGCATGACTATTACATTATAATTTATCTTTAAAGAATTGTTGATAAACATTCATGTTCTTTCTTTTCTCCAAAAAATTAATCTTGATTCATTAACAAACTTAGTTTACAGACAATCATTTATCGATAGAGGCAAAGATGGCAGTACATACAAGTGTGTTTAACACCAACATTGTTTTATGGATGTGAGCTGTGTTTGTCAGTAGAAACACAAGAGCAAGGTGAATACAGTTCAAATGAAATATCTAAGAAATATGTGTGTAAAAACTCGTATAATGAATGGGTGCTGAAGGAGTGTGGCTTGAAAGGGACTCCACTAGGTCAATGTGAAAGAATGAATTTGGGTAGAGTGACAAATCAAATATATGAAGGAAGAGTGTGTTGGTCCAAAGGATGGGGTACGCCATGTAAGACGTGACTAAATATTGCTAATGAATGTGTTAAAAAGAGAAACATTAAAAGTTTATAAAAATTAAAAGAGTATGTTTGACTTGTATGGATGTTGTTGAAGTGAAGGGAGTATTCAAGGATAGTGAAGTGTGGAGAAAGTTAGTGAGGATGGATTAAGTACAGAGTTGTTGTTTTTTGAACTGTATGCACAGTTTCTTGCCTACCCCGTAAGGGATCCGATGTATATATCAATAAGTACGCTGGGTTGCCGCACTCGAGGGGCTAGCTAGGACTTTTTTATATTCGTTTTATATGATATACTTTAATCTCAATGTAGTGGATTCTAAGGATTTCTAACATTTTATTAAATTGGATAAGGGAGTTGAAATAAATTTTAGGAAATGTGGTTGCATTTGTCTCAAGAGAATATGGGATCCAGTGTTGTAAACTACCAGATTCGGATAAAAGGGGGCTCGATGTGTTTAGACTTATTATTCGAAAGTGCAGGGATATATTTTATATCAACATGAATTTTACACTTACATTAATGTAATAACAACTTTGCAGTTATATTATATAACCTATTTAAGCTTTGTTCTATTGTTAAATTTGAAATGTCCTTTATTTGATGTGATTTCAAGAGAATATTCTGTTGAGAAGATGATAAAAATTTGGGAAAAACATATCTAAAGAAATTGCAAAAGTTTCCTCACATAGATTTTTAAATCCACAGCATCCTATTATACATTTGTATGTTAATTATGCTAATAAAAGAGGGCTGAAGAAGATATAATTTTAAGAGGTAGTGTACCTGCATTTGTATTGAGGAAGAGTAGGAGATAACTTAGGAAAAAACACCTTATAGATTTTGTACCCCAACCTCTCAGTCAATGGCAAACTGGACTAAATGAGCTTGATATTTAAACTGCAGGCCCACCGGTACTGGTATAGTTAGACTTCACCCTTAAAAATGTGCTAGAAAGGTTAAATGCCATTAATAGTAACTTTCATTTCCTAGGGATGGTGCTAATAACAATAATCCCGTTGCATACAGTTTATCCTAGATAATGCGACCTACGATCCGCATGGCAGTGACTGGCGCGGCAAGTCGGCTTTGTAGTTCGCTACTGTACCAAATAGCCAAGGGCACTGTATTTGGTGAACAGCAACCCCTCATATTACAACTGCACGATCCTGCTGATAAGGTTCCAAGGATGCAAGGGGACAGGCTAGACGTACAAAGTGCCGGATTCCATTTGATTCAAGGTACGGATGCTTGGTCAGCGGGAAACAAATCAACTCTAGATCAATCACGTTCGGATTTTTTATTTAATCTACTTCCAGAATTGATATAACTGAGATAAATTATTTAAGTCGTTTAAGAAGATTTAGTTTTAAAACTTGGATTTATTGTTTATTGGAGACTTTCTGTGCTTTTTAAATTTAACTTTTTATCATTCTAAAACAAAAATTGTTGAATAGTTCCATTGTTTGGGCCTATTTGAACATTTGTTGTATGTTGATTGAAATATTTACTGTTAGTAAACCTCAAATATTTCAATTTTCTTTATTATTCATTTCAATAACAATAAAAGCATTTTCACGTAACAATATCGCAAAATGTTTTGTATCAACCATGTTTGTTTTAAAACTGTGAATGGTTGTCAATTTCAAAAGCCACACTAATTTTCTTACTACATAGTTTTATAATAAAATTATCAAAATGATCCATATGTGTTGAGCTCATCTCTAAAATATAAAATGCATTTTCTAACCTAATCCAAGTATGTATTAATATTCACAAGCCATGTAAGAAACAGAGTACTAAACACAATTAATAAACTTGTAATTTAAAATTTTACTTTGGCAATACTTTTTACTAAGACTTTAACATTAATGTTCCAACCAACCCGACCTCAGTTCAAATATGAAAACTGTGAGGATGTCGGGATATTACAGACATTATTGTAACGGCTGACTTGTAGGAGGCTATTAAAGAAGCTGATGCTGCATTCTTGTTGAACTCACAAGCTAATTTGCCTGGACACCAACATAAGGATGTCGTCAAGGCAACCGTAAACACATTCAAGGATATCGTGAGTACCTTCACTCAAATAACTATTAAACACTTAAACTATGCTAAAAGTTCAAGACCTACACACTTACCAGAAAACTGTAGGCCTCAAAGTTCACAGTTAAAACAAAACAAAACACTTAGCTATGAAATGTTCAAGGTACATCAGTCCCCTTCTTTAGCAAAAGAGAATAAAACACCGATTGGACTATGGCAGCATTGCTGGAGGTAGGTCATGGTCACTTAAGGGCCCTACAGATGACCTGACTTAGTGCCTGGTTTTATGTTGTTTTTTTCACTAAAAGACAGATGCATCACACCTCCTATATTATCCAAACACCAAACAGTTGGACTCACGCTAATACCATCATTAGAGATTATTCCAGAAAAAGAGAAATATGGGCCAAAAAATGGCTAATTGAATGAAATAAATGCAATCATATGATGTTACTACATACACACTCCTACTCGCACCCGTGTTTGTAGTACAACTGACACGCTGAATCTATTAATGTTCCAACCAACCCGACCTCAGTTCAAATATGAAAACTGTGAGGATGTCGGGATATTACAGACATTATTGTAACGGCTGACTTGTAGGAGGCTATTAAAGAAGCTGATGCTGCATTCTTGTTGAACTCACAAGCTAATTTGCCTGGACACCAACATAAGGATGTCGTCAAGGCAACCGTAAACACATTCAAGGATATCGTGAGTACCTTCACTCAAATAACTATTAAACACTTAAACTATGCTAAAAGTTCAAGACCTACACACTTACCAGAAAACTGTAGGCCTCAAAGTTCACAGTTAAAACAAAACAAAACACTTAGCTATGAAATGTTCAAGGTACATCAGTCCCCTTCTTTAGCAAAAGAGAATAAAACACCGATTGGACTATGGCAGCATTGCTGGAGGTAGGTCATGGTCACTTAAGGGCCCTACAGATGACCTGACTTAGTGCCTGGTTTTATGTTGTTTTTTTCACTAAAAGACAGATGCATCACACCTCCTATATTATCCAAACACCAAACAGTTGGACTCACGCTAATACCATCATTAGAGATTATTCCAGAAAAAGAGAAATATGGGCCAAAAAATGGCTAATTGAATGAAATAAATGCAATCATATGATGTTACTACATACACACTCCTACTCGCACCCGTGTTTGTAGTACAACTGACACGCTGAATCACCTGACAACGCTACAGATGACATGATTTGGTTGGGTGGTCATGTGGTTGGATGCGCCGGACACCCAACATGAAATAGGAAAATTTTTGTCAGGCGACACACCTACACACAACCCGATATTGCACCTGATCTAACCAAATCGGCCCAACCACCTGACCACATTGTGTCGTCTGGCGGACCCTTTAGATTCTTTTATTGCCTGTTCAAACGTGTGTCTTAATTCGTGGCAGATGCATAGAATGTTGTATCTATATTATATTTAATTATTGAATTATCGGTCGTTATTTATATATAAGTGACTGACTGGTGTGAGTATGCCTGTTTGGATGAAAAGGAGAGATAGTTATGAAAAGTTGAGACCAGCCTGTATTTGGTAATATTATTGGTGAGCAAGTTTCCACCTACAAAACTGGGAACCATCTTATCTCTTGGGGAGGACTCGTATTACTTTAGTACTAAGCTTATACTGAATAGTTAGTTAGTTAGTTTCTAACTTCTAAGTTAAATTTTAGTGAACAATTTGTTTTCAAACAGTTCAAATTCTTTGCCTACGTTTTGCTCGAGTTTTTATGTCACCTTAAGTGAATGTTACTTTGATCGTGATCCTTGCAAAAGTAAACACTTCATTACTGTGTCCTTACACGAGGCACATTCGGAAGAGGATTTACAATATAGGCCCTCTAGGCACGGGCCTAGGGGCGGCGGCTTTAGGGGGTGACACATTTTAGATAACGTTATTTTTATTTTAATAATTACATTTGAAAATTATTGATTAACATTATCAAAATAGTTCAAGTTAAAGTCAGAATGACAATATTTCTTTTTAAATAACTGTACTTTGCAATTACTCTGTAACTGACGTTAATCTCCCCTTCTTTATAATGTTAACTCAAGCTACTGTAGGGAATGTACAATGTACATGCCCGATTTTATTTCTTAGAAGTATTTTCTCGAATACTAACTTCTGCCCCCTTATCACTTTCTTACTCACCCCCAAGATCTCTTTCTTTTGAAGCCTCCTAAAATGCTAGAAAAAAAATCGGGGGGAAGGGGGGGTGCATATTATAATTGTGCCTAGGGGTGCAACATTTTTAAATCCGCCACTGGGCACATTGCCCGATGACTCTTGCAGGTGACACTTGATAAGATCCACAATGTCATTGTGTGGGTAAACGGTTCCTCCACAGTGTTCCCTGACGTCAAGTACGCTATGGTCGAGATGTCAGGGGAGATGATGGACGTCTACAAGGTGGTGGGAAATGACAGGTGGCTCATGGGAGACTTTGTACAGGTGAGTGCAGGTATTTATACCAGTATCTATCAAAAATGACAGATGCAGATCCCATAATTTAAGATTACTTGACAATAAACATTTCATTGCACAATTTTACAAAAAGTGATTCAATGATTTAATATCATTACAGTTTACGAGTTTTAAGGGGTCGAACTTGTTATTTTATGCTTTTTGTGTACCATCGTTAAGGTACAGCAATTAATATATGGGGATGAAATTTAGTAAAACTAGACATTCAAACGAGGGTTACACAATTAAATATTAATAATATTTATTTATTCATTACTTTACCTTTACAATGGTACACAAAAAGCATAAAATATCATGTTTGACCCCTTATAATTCATGAACTGTAAAGATTTAAAATCATGGAATCACTATTTATAGCTTATAATTATATATTTATTAAAATTGTGCAATGCATTTTTTATTGTCGAATGATCTTAATGTATGAATACATTAAAGTAGATATAGTAGCTTTTTTGTCAGATGAGGCTCTTCCTATGACACTTGTGCTATAGTTAATTCTTTGTTACCTTGTGGTTCTGTTTTCACCTTGGGGTTGATATGTTTTGTTAGACCGTGCAGTTGAGGCATATAACCGCGGTGGGGGACCCTTCAGACCTGTGGTCGTTGTCGATGGCTGTTGCAGCCGGTGATCACATGAAGAGCCTGTGGTGCGGTCTACCGGATGACTCGTGGACCTGTATGGGAATCTTGTCAGACGGCTTATATGAGGTTCCCGAGGGAATCTTCTTTTCCTTTCCAGTACGAATCCAGGATAGAAAGTGGAGCATTGTGCAGGCAAGAATTAATAATGAGTCGGTTAAGAAAGAGAGAGATTGTTCAGAGACAACTCTTGTTTGCCGTCAACAAAAGGCTTCGTGTGTCATTGATATAGTATTTCACCTATGTTGAGAAACTATTCAAAAGAAGCTACTGTAAGTTACACAACATATATTTCCAGAGTATATAAACACATTATCAAAATACATCCACACCAAAACACACACATACATGTATAGAAATTATTATAAACTTCACCAACAGAGGATGTAAGGCTCTTTCGGCCTTAATTTTGTATTTGTTTGACTTTTTTGTAGTCTTATAAAGTCACCAATTCTGACCAAACAAAAGAATATCTTTCAAGACATGCAATATAATATATTATTATATTTGGACAAAATTGGTGAAGATTAGTTTATAAAAAACGTCCAACAAATACGAAACAAAGGCCGAAAAATCCTTACAGCATCTGTTGGCAGCTTTTATACCAAGTAATAGTTGACTGCTAGAATGTGTTTACTACGAATGGAAAATAAAAACTTTATTTTATTTGACCAAATAAAGCATTAATAAAAATATGATGTAGAAAATATAGGCCTAAATGATTTTACAGATAAAATATATACATTACCGGTACCCAATATCGGCTGTATCTCGATAAATGACTAACGACTTATTTTGTATCAGACCAGCTCAAGGGTGGATCCACAGTCTGTTGTCATAAGACACCTTGAAATTTAAATCTTATAATTTTAATTACATTTAGTTTTAGTAATAATAATAATAATGCCTTTTCCACCTCTTACCCCCACCCCACCAGCTCATGTCTACATCCTACGAGTTCAATAAACTCAAATTAAGGATACACACTCTTTCTGCCTCCCTCTGTGGTGTTATTATCTGCAGTCAAAGGTTTTATTTTGGGGTTGTCAATCATTAACTTTACTTGAATGCACATTAGAGCTAAGTCGAAAGAGCTATTGGTTACATCATTTAGGAGATAGGGCAAGGAGGGGTTGCTGCATATAAGATTCAGCCAATGGAGGAGGATGGAATCGTGTAGTTCAAAGTCTTAAAAAAACATTTAGTAGGCTTCTATTATACGTTTTGTGATCCTAAATCTTGAACATTTTGAATACTCGTTAGTGTAAATTTGGTTTGATTTTAGAACGTTATGAACATAGAAAATCTTGTAGTGCATGACAAAACTTTAAAATATTTATATGCCTAAGGTTAATAATGTCTATTATAATTTAATATTTTTATATTGAACTTCAACAAACATAAGTTGAATAGTTGCGTATGATTTAATAATAAGGGTTGAAAGAATTTATTTAAATTTTCGTTTATGTTATATATTTGTGGTGCCAAAGTTAACTAAAATTTCAAGAACTTCAAAACACATCGAATGTTGCCAGTGTTAATACAATAGTTCAAACGTTGAAGTAATTTTTAACATATTTTACTAGGTTAAGTGTAATTTATTTAGTATTCATTTATTGGTGTGGATTTTAAATATGCATTAATATGTGTAATATTCCCAAACGAGATATTATGATTTCTAAAAATAATTATTTAGAAAGGACTTAATTTGTCTTCCATAAAGCTTTATGTATGTTAAGTCACGTTCTCACGTATCATTTTCAGGGAGTCATTGAAAATTAATACAAAATAAACGTCAGAAAACTAATTTCATTAGAATGAATCATTATTTCACACTTTCATTCAAAAGTTAAAAGGAGGTCTACTTTTCTTAATTGATAACTATCATTATTGAAAAATTAAAACAAAATGAACCGTGTGACCAAGTAGGCCCTACAAGAATTAATTCATTTTTATTTAATTAATGAAAGGATTTATTTATATATTTGTAGACATTTATAGACATTCTCAAAAATAGTATTTAAGTGGAAAGACGAACAAACAAATCCATTTTTGGACTATTACAGAGTTTGAATGTTTGTTTTAATATAAGTAGTGATGGGTGAGTTATATAAAATAAAACACCACGTGGTGACATTTTAATAAATTAAACAGTAGTTGATTATTCTCAACATGATAAATATGATAAATTACACGTGTGAACAAATTTCTTTAATTCATATTTTCATTAAAAATGAATCATTTGAAATGATTCACTGAAAATGACACGCGAGAACACGGCTTTAAGCGCTGGCTAGTGTACTGGGTGACATCACACGCTCAGCCAATCAAAAATCTTTCTCCAACTGGCACTACCTTCTATTCTCTTTACATTGGCTAGCCCTGCCTATTCTTCGTGTGAAGGAGCATTCCCTTACGCGTCCTAAGGTTTAAAGCTTGTGAGACAATGTGTATAGCGTAAATCAGCAATAATTGTTGTCAATCATCTTCATATTGAGGCTGTGTGTAGCGTGTGTACTTATAATAATATTATGTAGGGTTATTTTAGGATAGTGTTTATTTGTGTTATATGTTTTAATATAGTTTGTAACTAAGCTTAATATGAATAGATCAATTCAGGCGCCTAAGACAACAAATGTTTCAAGATTAACTCTTGATCAAAAGAGAGAATTGAAATCATTAGTTAAGCCATGTCCTGAATTCTGTATGAAACAAATTGAAACGAAGGAAAATGAAAATCGAGTTTTTAAAAGGCAGCTAAAGTCCAAAGATGCATACCAAAACAATGGCTGGATTTGGACTGTGATGTGGACAAATCTTTGTACTGTTTCCCATGTATTTGGTTTTCTCTCAGAAACAGTGGATAGTAAAAGGTGTCAGTGATATAAAACATTTAACAGAAAAAAATTAAGAAACACGAAGTATCTATGAATCACACGAATAGTGTCGTTGATCTTTATTTGCTATGCAAAGTAAACATATCGTCTAGTCTAGACTCACAATACAGAGAAGATGTTAAGAAAACACAAAACTCACGTTGACAAAAATAGGCACATATTAAAAAAGATGATTTCATGTTTTAAATTCTGTGTTTTTTTTTAATTACCTCTTATAGGTCCTGGTGTCTACAGAGGTCTAATTAATTATTCTGCTGAGCTGGATTCTGCAATGAAAGACTATTTAGAATCGGCCACTATATTCAAAGGAACATGGACAATAATACAAAATGATATACTGGACTGCACTGCATGCTTAATGTATGTAGGGAAGAAATATATTCTGAATTTGTAGCCATCGAGTGGGATGAGACAACTGATGTAGCGAGCCATTGTCAGATGATATTAGTTTTTAGGTATGTGTTTGAGGGGTTGGCTTGTGAGAGGTTTTGGGGGTTTCTTATTACTGAAGGAAGATGTGCAGGCACCTTAGCAAAATGCATAATGGACCACATCAAACCTCTTCTAGACACTTCAAAAGGAAGATTAATAGCACATACGTATGATGGTGCTAATGTTATGAGTGGCTCTGTTGGGGGTGTACAGGCCAACATTAGAGAAACATACCCATTTGCCTATTTTGGTACATTGTTACGCTCATCAGCTAAATTTGATATTGGAAAAAGCAACCAGTGCAAACAGCAAAGTTTGAGTTTTTTCTCAAACCTTTCTGCCATTCCCGCTTTTTTTTTTCGCTTTTATCTCTACGATCTGACGTTTTGAAGTAGTTCAAGTCAAACTATCCAGAGTTGCTACAAAAAGATGGAACTACAACATTCTAACTGTTAACATTGTGTACAAAAATAGAGATAAGTTGGAGGAATGCTCCGAAGTTCTTGAGGAAAAGTGCACAAACAAACTTACTGTTAACGAGGCGAGTAGCCACAGAAGAGCTTTTCAGGACCCAAATTTCATTTTCTGGCTAACTCTTTTCCGCAAAATTTTAACTCACGTGGATATATTGTACCAACAACTACAAACCAAGAACAGGGACTGTGTAATGTGGCAAAATGACATTGGATTTTTGAAAATGAGATTCAGAAAGAGAGGAGGCAAGTGAATGAAATAGAGAAGCAAATAAACGAATAGTTCCCTCAACAGCCAAGAAAAAGGAAAAGTAATGTTGAATGTAGCTCCAGAGTTGGGGATGCAAACGAAGAGTGTGATGTCATTACAGCTAATGTAAAAGAAAGATTCGCTTTTACAAGTCATTTGGAAGCAACTTCTTTGTTATGTAATGAGTCATTTCCCCAATTTCCTACTTGCTTTCCGGAAGAAAAACTCGCGCGAGTAATCCAACATTACCCTTTCTTAGAAAAAGAAAAACTCCTCTCTGAATTGGGACTATTATACAGACGACCGGACTTTGACATTAAAGGGGCAATACAACTATTGAACTTCATGGAGAAAAATAACATTATTTCAGTTTTCAGTGAGGTGGCGAAGCTTCTAAAAATTATCATAACGACCCCAACGACATCTGCTGAACATTGCTTTTCAACACTGAAAAGAATAAAGACTTCCCTAAGAAATACCACAAATGACAGACTGAATGCTCTAGCGATGGTAGCTATCAACAAGGAACTTATCCCACAAATTAAGGACTTTGACGACAGAGTTATGGAAAACTTAATTAGCTTAAAGGAGAGGCGTATAGGATTCGTATATAAATAATTTCTTTGTTTATTGTTTACTAAGTCATTTTTCACAAGTGTAAATATTGTGTATCCTATATATTAATGTTGCGAGCTTGTGAGGACATTGAACCTACATACCTATATATTTATGCACAGTACACAGCTGCAAAGTTTCTACAACAGATCCACGTTCTTTGGGGTGAGTTTAGTTTTTTTATCTTTGCATATTGTTTGTGATATTAATTTTCGAGTTTAAATAAATGAATATTTAACAAAATATATTTTGAAATTTGTGTCTTCTTTTAAATATCTTATTTAGAAATAATTAATGAACTAAACAGGCCGCACCCTCCAGCTTCTAAAGTAACGAGCCGCCACTGATTCTAAGAACAGTGCAACGAACAGTGAGTCAGTTTTTCAGTCTAATAAGGCAAATATGGAAAATAAAAAGTGGAACATTAAATAAATAATAAAAATAGAAAATTCTTTCTTTCCGTTTATTCATCAATAGGACTGAAAATCAAAAATAAAAGTAATCAATTGTGAAAACATATAAACAATATATCATAACTATTGCATTGTTATACAACTAATTTTAAATCAGTGTTTATACACCTATACAATTTATGTAACTCACACTTTACACATTTGTTCATGTTTAATTTAAGAATATCAACTGTCAAGTATGACGTAGCTCTTGCACAGTATAGAATTTGCTTATATCAATATTCATTAAATTCTTTATGAAATAAGCAAATGGGGGGTATTGTAATGATACTTATTTGGATCCCTCTCGTATATTTAAAAAGTCATAGATAAAGTGCATTTTTATTTGAAGTATTATATGTAAACTATCCTTTCAATACCTCATGCATGTAGAATCACGCGTTTTTCGGAAATAATGTCAAAGTTTTGTACCATTAAATTAATTTTTTTCTTTCAAAGATCAACTCTCCATAGTGTTTACCAAAAAAGCAAGTCGCGCTAGCTCCCTCTACCCAATAGGAAGCTAGCTTTCACAACCAAGACTCCTTCCTTATTTGGTTTTGACACTGGTGACAAGAGGGCCAAGAGGCAAGGGGTAGGTCATATATAAGCCGCTTGTGCGTATGAACATATAGTAACATAAATCTACACAGCACACGAAACTCAAAACACGGAGCGTGTAATGTCACAGAAAAGTAATCTGTAGTTCAACTAAAAATGTATAATCTAATATTATATCTTCAATGCTGAAGATTAAATCATCTTAATAAATCATGTGCAACATTGAAAGTCTTATTTATTTTATTAAAATAGAAATCAGAGGTAATCAGATCATATAACCATGTGAGTGCGCAGTAAGGCACGCTCGCGTCCACATCATAGAAAAGAACTGACATCAAGATAATTGGCGTTCAATCATATGGTTATAAATACCAATTCTCACAGTATAATTCAATAACGCTATAATTGGAGCCCAATCGCTGGGTATAATAATAATTCCGTATTGTAATAATTGGCGTTCAATCATATGGTTATAAATACCAATTATCTCACAGTATAATTCAATAACGCTATAATTGGAGCCCAATCGCAAGCATAATAATTCTGTATTGTAATAATTGGCACTCGATCACGGGGCTATAAATACCAAATATCTCACAATATAACTTAATAAAATTTTAACACAAAAAATGGCCCAAAAATAAATATTTTTTGTTTTTATCTGGGAAAATTTAAATATGATTAAAGAATTATTATGAAAATCCTGGTTTTTGTAGTTCTTGGAAGTGTGGTATATATACTGTATACCTCATTTTATAGTAGAAAACAAAGAGTGAACAAATTTTTTTCAAGTAAAAAAAAAAGGAAAAACTAAAAGCTGTTGAGGATGAAAAAACAATATCATCGTTGACAGTAGTTTTTCTAGTTATTTAAAAAAAAAAAAATCGCCACTAAAAATATGTATACATAGGGTCTAGATTTAAAATGGTCATATATAGTATTTTACAGTTTTTTTCAGTTGGGGGCTATGTATAATTTGGGTTTTGCTTTCATTCCATCAAATAAGTTAGTTTTCATATTTTATAATTCAGTTTTGCAATAAGAACATTTTTTGGTGACCTGGTGGTCTAGGGGTAAGGTGTCAGACTTCTGTGCTGGCGGCCGGGGTTCAATGCTCGGTCCCGGCACAGATTTATCTGATTTCCAAACCCTTCCTTCACCTCTGACAAGACGTGTATTAATCACAACTTGTGAATGTGTGGAATGCCAGGCCGCCACCGTGGTTCGGATTCCACGTTAAACTGTAGGTCCTTCATTTCATCTCACAATCACCCTACCATTACACATTAGCGTAAGTGCGTATAACCCGAACGGGTAGTAAGACGCGGTGCTAATAATAATAATAATAATAATAACATTTCAACTTTGGTTCAACAAAATCAAAGCTCTCATATTAATCTAAGAATGAGAATAAAATCTACAGGAAATGTAGAGTATCCCTCTGTGGCTCGGTGTAGACATAGGATTTCGTTGTTTTTTTATATTATTTTTCATCTCTAAGAAAGGCTAATGTCCAATATAGCCAAATGGCTACACACGAAAAAGAATTTTCAAACTATATTAATTTTAAAAAAATTGTAAGCTATACATTGATTTTTAAATAGATTCCTAAAGAAAATATTTCTTAGAATACACCTTAGTTAATTTGGGCTAGAAAGGGGTATATTGTTTTCTACACACAAGGACAAGAAGTATCGCCAACAAATGCATGCACCAACTAGCTTAGTTGTTAGGCTCAGTGTGATTTGAAACAGGTGAGGAGGTGGGTGATGTTATACAATGGAGGTAAGAATATTCACACTTGGTTATAAGGGGCAGACAACATAAAATAACACAACAAAAGTCGGGAAATTGCTGCACATGTTTTTTTTAATAAATAGACTAGATAGTAGTTAGGATCAAAATTTGATAAGAGATTTGTGACATGGAAAAAGAGATGAGATAAAATATGTTAATATCACACCATGCATCTATGAGATTTTACAAAATATTTTTCAAAAACAAATTAATTAAAAAGAATCAAGTAACTATAAAGTAGTTTTTTATTTCAACAAACATTTACGATAGACAATTTGCATAAATATAAAGGTTTTTTTTTACAATAATTAAATACTTATCTACTTTTCAATCTATACAAAAAAAATTAATCCAAAAAGCCATAAATCACATTAAAATTTAAATAAAAATCATTTTGGATACAAACAAAATAAAAAGTAATTTAATTAAACTTAACTTTAAAACTAGATTGAGATGAATGGACAAAATAATATGGAGACAGTTTATTATTTTGTCTTTACCACTCTCCACATACTTTTAATTTCAATTTAACTATACAATTGAATGAAAATTGTAACATCACACCACTCATTCTTTTCTTCAGAGCATATTTTTCTAGTGTTTTTAATATTGCTTCATTGGTTGAGCTACTTTTGGCACAGGTGTTATGAAACCTGGCTTTTTACACAAAGTGGCTCAACATTATGTAATGCTTCAGGAGCACATACACAGAGAGGGTTCCACCGGGGCGCGGAGGGGTTTCACAGACCAATATTTATAGAAACAACCCTTTAGAAAATACTCCTTTTTTTTTGTCAACATTGATAATATTTTAATATTCTACTACCGTTACTGTAATTTTTTAGGTGTTGGTAATATCTATCAAAAATTACAGTTACAGATTACATAGCTTGATGTATGATATCATGAAAGTAGATTTATTATCGATTCACATTAAGCCGAGATCTGATGTAAACAAACCCACATGCAAGTTTATGCTCTGATTTGTCACTGAACGAACTTCAATGGTAGCCTTTAACTAAATAGTCCCTCTTTTGTTTTGTATTAAACTTGTTTTAAAATAACATTAGAAAATTATTATAGCTAAAATTTTCTCTTATTTTGATTTAGAAATTACAGTCAACTCTCGATTCTACGACCTTTCACGGTTCCCTGGAAAAGGGTCGTTATTGGAATTTTAACAGATTTTGTTCCACCCCTGACCTTAATACGAAAAAATTGCATTTTTTATACAACAAATAACGTGGGTCATCAAAAATAATTCACAAAATCCAACCAAAAACATAACCAAATCAAAATAACAATGTTAAACAATAGCATGGGTCGTCAAAAATTGTTCACAAAATCAAACCAAAATAGTAACCAAATCGAGAGTCGAAATAACAATGGCAAAAGCAAGCCTGGAGCGTGATGTAGCGGCAGTCGCGCGCGGGGAAACATTGTCTTGCTTGTGGGAGGGGGTGGACAGTCAAGTGCTATTGACTGGCATTGATGAGGTGGTGTCTATTTTTATACCTGACCCACCCCAGTTACCAGTAATACAGCGCTCACAAAGATAATTGCAACACAGCAACCTAAATAAATGCAACAAACACATTTTACAGCCGATTCCCTTAAACTTTTCAACCTTTTTTCCCACATTTTTCACGGTTCCCCAAAAAAGGGTTGTTACTTCGAGAGGGACTCTATTCCCGGGGTTGTAGAATCGAGAGTTGACTGTATACTTAAAGCTTTGCTAGCGCTATTCGAATTCCGACAAATGCCCGACTCAGCGGTGAGAGAGCTCATGGTACAGTCCTTATCACCTTTTAACATCAAGTGAGCAACCGGTTGTGAGTGTTGAGTGCTTCTCATTTCTTTACAGCATTTGCTGAGTCTGGTCCCAGTTTTGTTAAATATAAGACAGGAAATTTAAAAGTATTAAGAAACACATTTTAGCTTTTAGCCATGAAATAATACTTTTCTTTTAAAAAGTTTTATTTTTCTATATTCATATTTTAGTTCAAATTAATTAACCAACAAAATGTGGGCTATCCCCTAAATTTTCCTTTGACATGAGCTGTCATAATTTTGTGTTTTATATGCAAAATTTAGTTTTTTTTATCTTTAATAGTGTGCACATATCTAGGCCTTCTTGAATTGAAAAATCATTCAAGTGTCATTAAATAAATCATTTCAAGATTTGGCATTTAATTAAATTATTTATAATAAACTAAATAATGTCTAATAAATTTAAAAGTGATATTTGCTTTGATTAATAAATTTTTACTCGGTTTGTGATATTAGGAATACAAATTTAAAAGGCCCTACCTAAAAAATGTTTTTTCTCGCGAAGTGTGTTATAAGAGGAATATTTAATGCAATTAATATTCACCAAACATTATCAGCACTCAAATTTAACAAATTAGCCTGTGGCCTTTCAAGATGAACAAAGTGACCAGAAACTTTGTTATATAAATTTTGTGTTGTATGGGTGGTAGCTCCTATCAATACTTACAATTAATTAACATTTAAACTTAATAAAGTTGTGTTTTATTAGTACTCCTTGTGTATTTTTAATGATACTCACTATCAGCAATTTCTATACATCTTCATACAAATAAAAACATAACATTAAAAACAACACAAATTTTACCAAAAATAATGTTCAATAGGTATCGAGATGTTTTACTCCTAAGTTGTTTAGACATCCAAAAAACATTGTTTTAGTTGTAAACATGATATATTGGATATTTAATACAAACAACAAACTTTGCAGCTACATTTACTCAATCTAGTAATATTCTGTACAGTATTAGTCTTTGACATACAAATTATATTAAGAACACTATTTAATACAATATGTACAATTCTCCTGAGCTAAGAACTACAAGTTTACACTTGTTTTCAGGGCCGGATTAAAGGACGGGCCAGCCAGGCAGCTGCCCAGGGCACCAACACCTGATGGGCACTAAGACATCACTGGAATCAATTTAAAATATGGTGCCAATCAAAATCATGTTTCCACACGCAATCCCTTACATCTGGTTAAATGTAAATTGGTCCCTCTCCTGCCCAACTGCCCTCGAGTGGAAATTAAAGTAACCTCCACGCAGGTGCTTATTATAAATAATATATTTTTGGTGTGCATGTGCAACAGTAGTGTTCGTATCTTTGACTAAAATGTAGTTCTAATAAAGTTGTGTCCAATAAAATATTGGATAGTGCAATATCATCCGTCCAATCATGTTTTGAACAAACAGTTTGTTCAAACTTTGCCAGATATAGCCCTCCGGAATGACAATTTCATCAGTGGAACTGAATTATATGATGAAGTTCAATAAATAAAAATATTTTTTTCAGATAATGTAAACTTGGTTAAAAATTACCACATTGAAAAACAATTATTCAAAAAAAGGGCTCAGAATGTTTAATGTATGGATAGCATTAATAATCTTAAACAATACCAGTGACAACAACTATGTAAGAACAAAGTTTTGTATGCTGTGTTTTACTGATATCAAAGCCAGAAAAATAGATGTGATATATTTTGAACCAGCTTTTGTTCACTTTATCCATATAGGCTACCTTTATTTTTAGTTGGTGTGAGTGAGTAAGGATTACCATTTATAATGAGCGACAGAAAAACTGAGAAATTAAAGATCATTCAAAATAAGATGAGGTGTGATGTATGTTTAGCAGAATATTTAAATTTTAATAAACTCATCTTAAATGTAAAGGTGATAATATATTGGTATTAATAGAAAATCAACTCTATCCCAACCCATTAAATAAATACTGTACAAATATTTAAATAATATTGGTCTGAAGGAGAGGCCAATTATAAGCGTGCCTGGTCCAGCTTAATAATACAAATGACATATATTGTTGATAAAATGTTCACCTCTAATTCCTCTGGTCTGCTGAAGAACACATGTATGTATTATTTCACCAAATACACTTAATTGCGTTTTGAATCAAGTATGTAAACAAGGGAGTATTTTGGACCTTTAATACCTCAGCATAAACTTTTTATTGGTGAAGCAAAATTATTTGGCCATGGTAATATAATCAATGAATGTAGTTCAGTTATTATCAAATTGTTCAACTATAACAGGTCTTTTTTAATGATTTTAATGATTTAAAATAAAGTGTAACTGTGCAAATAATGAGCTATAAGGATGAAGAGAGTATGAAGAACTGTTTAGAGTGTGTAAGGTTAATTTAAACGTGTACAATAGCTGTATTTTGTCCAATCTATGTTTGGAAGAACTTATTCTTATAAAACATGATAAACTCTCCTGAATTAATTTGATTATTAAGTTTCCTCAGTATTATTTTATTCAAGAATGTATTCACATTCAGTCAAATGGTAAAGAAGTGGTACAAGGTCTGGTTGTTAGGTTTAAATATTATATAATTTTTAATTCTTGGATAGTAAATTTTAGGGGTCTGCGAGCTTGTTTTTTGTTAAATTCAAGTCGAGTATTTCTAAAAGCCACCGAGTTCGAGTCTAGGCCTATTCATAATTTTAAAATGTTAAAAAGTATATTAAAACACATGTTCTTAAAATATAAATGATACTCATTTTTATAAATAGTAAATACTTAAAAAAAAAAGGTTAAATAAATGAAATATAGATTTTTAAATTAGAAATAACACTTATAAAACACAATTTAAAAAACAAGAACACTCAAATAATCTAATAATTTTTTTTTTTTAGTGGTTTCAACACTTATGTCTTTAAGGACATTGAATGCCAGGCCTACACCGTGGTTCGGATTCCACGTTAAACTGTAAGTCCTCCATTTCATCTCACAATCACCCTACCATTACACATTAGTGCAAGTGTGTATAGCACGAATGGGTAGTAGGACGCGGTGCTAATAATAATAATTTAAGGATATTAAAATTACACTAACAATTATAAAACAAAGTTAATAAAATTAATAATTGCATTATGGTTTGGAAATGTATAACACAACAGTGTTTTAAAACACTGTACAATGATGTATAAAGTAAGTTATAGTGAAGGAAGCCAACCTGAAAGGTTAGGTTAGGCTTGGATAGGAACAAACTTATCTCTTCATGTCTAAACTTTTACATTTTCCACTGCTTTAAAATTTCCACAGTTTCACATTAGTTTGAATTTTCAGGAATATTACTTTTTCAATAATGTATTTTCATATGAAAAACAAATATTTCCAAAAATTCAAAACAATGTGCAACTGTGGAAGTTTGAAAAAGTGGAAAGTGTAAAAGTGTAAGAAGAAATAGAGAAGTGAGTTTGTTTGTATTTAGGCCTAACATAACTATCCTTTCAGGTTGGCTTCCTTCACTATCACTTTACATTATTGTGCAGTGTTTCTACACTATCTTTATTAAAATTCAATACAGTTGACGTTTTAATAAGCTATTATTTCGCCAAAATAACCTTCATTAACTTAATTTACCGTACAAGAAAACATAAGAATCTTAAACAATTAAAAATTTGAAGTGTTTCGTATCTCGTTTATTATTCCTTAGTATAATCGTGCGTGGTTACGTCTTCTATTCCATTTCCATTCCTCTATGCACAGTTGAACATGCGCATTGTACGAGCTCTCGTTAGACATTATTTTATTGGAAAATCTAGTTCAATTCAATTTTTAATGCTTATAAAAGTTGATGCTCATACTTTAGAATTAAAAATAATATTTCTAGCATACAATATGAAATAGTAAGTGTCTTTTTAATAAAAATGTGGTAAAGTTTGGTAAAATATGTATTTCAATAAATAAGATCAACATTGATTTTCAACAGGTTAACCAACATAATTCTAAAACTAAATAGTAACTAAACTAGAGCTAGTTTTGTAGCTAAACATATTAATATGAGTTTTAAATATTTTAAGTTTGAAAACATTTAACAAAGTATATTTTTTATATTACATTTTTAATTTAATATAAATTATTATTTTAGAAAGGGACCAGGTAAAGATAGTAAAAAGAATAATTCAATTATTTAGTACTCTTCTTAGCTATTTTTATTTTCATTGCATTGTCATGTCAGTATAAGTGAACAACTCCAATCAATTATAATTCAAAATGGACGACAATATTGAAAAAAATTTACAATTCAAAAGTCGTTTTAAGATTCTATTACGTTATTAATGTGAAAATTGAAATTAATTTTTAACAATTTGTTAAGTAACCTAACAATTTATAAGTGTAAATGCTGATATCTCAAATAGACTATGCTTAATATTGCGTTTTAAAGAGTTTAAGTGACAAGCTCGAAATTGAGATCGAAATATGAGTACTCGCAGAGCCCTAATAAATATCCTTAAAAGAGGAGAAATATCCATCCCTGATTTGAATTAAAGTTAAATGCTTAATTGTTTATTCATAATCATTTAACTATAAAATTTCTCTAAACACAGATAAAGAGCTATAACAACATAAAATCCAATTATTTCTTAAAGCGGTTTCTCTTTGGGTTGACCACTATCCTGATGATTTATGTTTTGTGTATTTTGTGAAGTTTCATTAGTAAAAACTTCTCAGCTCCTAAGTTGACATGCTATGTTATGTGGGCAATGCAGCTACCTCAAGAACTAGGCATGTACATTTAGACTAGGGCTGTCAAACTCGCTACCTCGATTCTTACTGGCATCAATCTTAATATCACAATTCTCACTACTCTATTCTTAGTTTTCAATAAAACTGGCAACTAAACAAAACAGCAACATTCAAAATAGGTAATAATCGATTATTTCTCATTAATTCTGTTGCCGTTTCACTTAAATACCTGGCAAATTGTAAATATACCATAATAGCCCAAATATAGTTTGACCCTAACATTTTTAAGTGTTCTAAATGAAAAATAAATTGTCTCAAATATAATATGACCTGACATTATGAGAGTATCAAAAGTAAAATCTTAACAACTTTGACACACTATTTTTTAAAGTTAAAATGGCAGTTTTCCATAATATATTGATATATCTATCATTAATTGATACATCACCTTATGTATATCGAAAGTTAAGGAATTCCTATCAAATTAAAATGGTCGCTCTCCTGCAATTATATTCTTTGTCGATTTTCAATTTTTAATGTTTTATTTACCTCTTTGAATATGACAGGTTTAATAAAACTAAAACAAAAATCGATGCAGTTAATAAAAATGGAGCAAAAAAGTTATATTTATTTTAATTCAATAGATTATCGATATATCGTTGCCAAAACTTCATCAATAATTTCTGGTAAGCTAACGTGATCAGTTATGGTGGACAACTTGAAATTTTGGTTGTGTGAAATGTGTTCTTCTTTCTGTTATAAAATCCACAATTTATTGAATTAATTTTGAGTTTATTTGAATCTTTGGTTTTTAAGACTTTTATTGTATTTAATAAATATCTATACGATTGTGAGATTAAAGTTTCAAACGATCATGTGTTGTAATAGTAGAGTCCAAGTTTCGCATTGAGAGGGGAGTAGGGTATCAGGTATGTTAGATTTTCTATGCGATAATGCTTGGAAAAATAATGAAAAAAGAAAGGTTCAAGAATCGAGAATCTAAAAATTGAGGTTGAACTTAAAAATCAGAATCGAGAAAAAGAGGTATCATGATATCTCTAATTTAGACCTTAAAATAAGATGAGTTTTTAGACGAATGAGTTTGAAAGAATCCCATAGAAACTTAGGTTTATTTTGTACCCTTTAGTTATATTATAATTTTGATTTTTGAATAATGTCAAATAAACTAAAAGTATCACTAACCAGAATTGATTAGAGTTGCATCATTCTCATCTTTGCAGATTTTGTTTGGTCTATCATATCATGATTTGATGATCAGTTTGTGAGTATTTCAGGGAAAACTAAAACATTTCCTTTTAATACTTAAGCAAAAATTCAAATTTTATCACAAAGAATGTGTTCAAGCATTATCAAAGTATTTGTTCAGTTGTTCAATAACATAATTTGCAAATAAAATATATGGTTTTAATACAATTTTTCGAATTTGGTTTGACTACCTTTTCCTTTAAGTAGATAGTGGTTACCATATAATTACAATGCAACACATTTTAGAGAATTCTTTTTAATTTGCCAATTTAATAAATCACAAATTCTTACCATTTGAAATGGCATGGTTAGATTGAAACTTCAGAAACTATATTATTATTCCAATTCAATAAAACAAGAATTATAATATATACAAACCTAATTAACAAACAACAAATTTAATAAAATATGTATATGAAAACTTAAACTATGAATAAGAATGCAACAATATCATGTTTAAGTCTAAATTAAATCAAATTAAATATTTACACATTATAAAATCATGTAGTGAGTGTTTCACTAGCTACACAAGATTTGTAAAATATATTTGCATTCTATTTCAAATAAAATTGAAGCTTTTTTAAACATTAAAACCAAAATTTTTGCATGTCTAGAAGTGTAAACAAGTTTTTAAATGTAATGAGTAGATTGAAAAAAAAAAGTTCCTTGAATGCAAATAAAGCTTACAAAATATAATATAAATTAGGACATTAATAAAAGGTGTACTATAAAACAATAAGAGAATTAAGATATCAACACATTTACATAGTTGTGTAGATTTTTGAAAAGGACCAATTTGAAAAATATTTATTGAAAGAGTTGTTAGAAAGAAAAAAAAATGTGTACGATATTCATATTTACTATGTTTCCAAGTAAAGAAATAAAAATTAATCAAGCTTAAAAAAAATTAATATTACATCTAATTTAAAATAATTGATATTTTAACATGTACTTAGTCCAAAGTCACACATTTTTATATGATAGAGCATTTATTAGAAAATAAACAATCTCTTATCCTACTATTTTCATTGAATAAAAACTGCAAACTATAATATAGAGTAGCCACTCAAACTCTAGAAGAAATATTCAGAGCCTCTTTCTTGATAAAAAAACTGTTTTCCAAATTTTTCAAAGACTCTACTCCAGATGTGAGTCTTTGAACAAGGATTATGCATGAAAAAGGTTTTGTAAGAGGTTTGTTGTGCGTGCTGCCAAATTTTAATATACTTGGGCAATTTGATTTTAAGTTTTGCGGATGTAACTTCACAAATCCAACTTGTGTTTTAATATTTATGTTGATTAACAATTTTAAAAAAAGACCCATATTCTATGAAAAATTTGCTTTTGTCACATCCTCATTGGGCATGAGGGTCAAGGTGCCCGCCACAACCCACAATTTAAGACAAAAAATGAATATGCAAGCTACCACAGTCAAACTGTTCACTAAAGCACCTTTTGTTTGCTGAACTAGTTTTTTTTTGTGCTCCAAATATTTACATTAAGGCAGGAAAGAGAAAGGTAAAATTATTTAGATTAAATGTAATTTGTATACTGGAAAAGTAAGAAACCACTTACGTCACCTCAAATACAGCCAACCACTAGATGTGAACCCCAATATCCACAACATTTGCAATTTAGTCCAATACAAGAGTGGCCAGTCGTGTTCAACGAAGTTATACCATATTCTACTATCTGCGGCTAAAATAAATATAATAAATAAAATCCAAAATGATGTAAATAATAAGTTTTAAATGAGAAATATATTTTAAATTTTACATACTCCCTAATAAGTGTTTATGTACCCCGGGTTGAAATATTCCTACCCTTAGACCTTATACCCATTTGTGCACGGTTGTTGAATGTATCTATAAGAATGCACAATAAAAATTTGTGGTGGAGACAGTTTCATCAATCATTCTAAATAATGGTTTAAAAATATCCATGGGAGGGTGATTTGTGACTACCATCATAGATAAAGGAGCTAGTCTTACATTCATACAACACAATGTATAAAGATTTTTTAATCATAAGTTAGCTATATCGCAAACCGGAATGACAAGATTAAGTTGCTTATTTTTTAAAGCATGAGATTCCTGGGACTTCCCAATATTGTGTTCGTTGAGCTTGTAACTGTCTAAGAAGTCTTTACTTAAAACTATGGATATTTGAGCTCAAGTTTTTAATTCTAGTAGAGTTTGAACAAGCTTTTAAGAATGCTCCAAAGTATCAAGTTGAATCGAGCTTGAATTTAATAAATATATGATTTTAAAACTTAACTATTTAGTAAAAAATTAAATAAATATTACTTTTATTTGTAATGTTCTAAGATTAAAACAAGACTCATAAATTTAAAATAAAATAAAATTGTATCTTTGAAACAAAAATAGGAATAGTGGTTTTATAATTAAATGAACATACGCCAACTTTAACATTTCACAAACAACATCCAGAAAGGCAAAGAGATGAGTAAAGGATATCCATCCATCACCAGCACAGCAATAGCCTTATACAACAAACTTGAATTTGCTGAGTCTATAAGGCTGCCACAAAATCGCAAGCCCTACATAAAGTGTTTTAACCACGATTGATTTTATGATCTCTGCCACAACAACAAAAAAGTTAAGCTCAAGAGGTTATTTTCACTGTATTTGATTTACTATGGTTCATTGAGAATATCATTAAAAATAGCTATTTTAATTATAAAGTCAAAATTTTTGATATACAAACCAATATTGCAATAAAGTACTGTTCAATATACCCTTTTTTAATTCCTAAAAAAAACATTTTTAAGCAAAATTTCATCTTTAAAACACACTACACAAAATAGATGTTAGGAAGCCACTTTTTTTGGTGCAATATTGAAACATGTATGTATGTATGTTCAAGGAAAAATCGCTAATGTGCAAGATTATATATTAAATTTTCTCTAATCTCACCCACCAGGTTAAAGCAGTTTGTCATATTGCACAAGTTCCATCTCTACAACAAATTAAGCACTAGGGCTCGACAAAGGTCTTTAGTAAATAGAACAAAATACCTACAAAATGGCATGCACCAGTGAACCATACCATCATGAACATGGAGGTCATTGATTTATTTGAATCACACTCTCCTAATGGTTTCAAGTTGTGTATAAGGCTTCTTTTTTTCTGGAAAAATATCACAAATTATTTTAAATGATTAAACATTTTCAAGTTCACTTCCCTTTTAACAATGATGTGTCCTAAAAATAAATCTGTACATACATAGTCTGTATTAAAAATGTCTTATTTTAAGATGGCACACAACTCTTTACAATGATACATAAACCATATATGAATATGTGGTTTTTTAATAAAGAAATAAAACATTATGTTTTTGATAAGAATGGAAACAATAATTACTATCGATCATAACTCATGGTTAATAATCTCATTTCTACACACTAGTGTAATATTTCTGAATTTCTACCAAATAATCATAGTCATAAGTTAAAGGTACAGCCAGCACACTCTCCTGGGTAATGTTAGGGAAGAAATTGTTCAGATTATAGGTTTGCAAAGATTAGATTGTTGCGCCTCACTGTTCAGTCGGCCTTGTATCTTTCCTCCACACTTGCACCTGGACCTCCCACAGTCCATGTTCTCTAAGCCGTCCGTGACGCTTTCACCACTGTAGTCAGCGCCAAAGAGAACGCCTCTTCCTATTGGCTCGCTTGGCGGCCACTATCACTCATGTTTTCCCGAACCAATGGGAAGCTCCCTTTTCTCTTATTGGACAAGGCCAGGCAGCAGCGGAAGGTATATAACACGGTGAATTCTAGAGCCGATTCAGTGGTGACCCACCCTGGCGAACTACCGTTACGAAAGAGCAAATAAAGTGTCATTTTTTTTAAAGGGCAATTTTGTTGGGACCCCTTTCACTATTCCTACCTCCCACCGCGACTCACGTTGCCGGGACTACTTCCTGCCTCCCACCGCGACTCACGTTGCCGGCACTACTTCCTACCTCCCACCACAACTCACGTTGCCGGGACTACTTCTTACCGCCCACCGCGACACACGTTGCCGGCACTACTTCCTACCTCCCACCGCAACTCACGTTGATACACACCTATGTTAAAAAACTTCATTTGTTATGAATATAACCAAAACTTGAAGTAATTGAAGAACATGTAATAAAAACGTAATCATGAATCTTTGATAAAATCTGCACAAATTAATATACTTTTAAATATAAAATCATTTTCATAAAATATCTAAACCTTTATTCGGCTTTGGGAATGCATGATATATTTAATTTAACTTTGTTTTTGAATCATAAAAGTGGACTTGACACAACCCAGTTGAAACATTTTAAGTTGAAACATTTTAAAACTCGTTCATTTACCAAAGCTAAGTGACTTCCTCAGAAGGTGAGTATTTTTTATAGCGTTTTGTCTCCTGCATTACCCGAGTAAATGTGCTGGTCATTCTTTCTAACTACCAATATGCTAAACAATAGGTCAGTCTTGTAACAATAAAAAGTACAAAGAAATGTTTATACACATAAAATATATTTAAATAATTAATAATGTAAGCAAAGAATGCTATAATATTTAGTCTGGTTTTAGAAAAAGGCTCAATTTATTAGGATATATAAGAATGACTTTATACAATGTACTAAACATAATTATGAAAAATTGCAGCTAGGACTAATAAATCAATCTTTATAGATTCCAGATAAATAATTGCTATTAAATTATTTTTTTATTAATGCACACTAATTCACTAATTAACTTTTAAATAATCTAGTAAAATATGTTTAATAAATGTTAATAGTATTTATAAATTAGATTAACAAATTCTTTAAATGGGTATTTCCTCTGCTAGTCAAATAACATAATGTAATTATAAAACTATTTAACAAAAGCTACATTTGTGTAATAGTTCTTCCTAAGTAGCTAAACTATGATTATTTTGTTTAGGGTAAAAACACAATCGTTTTGAATTTACTAACACAAAGTATTTATGTCAGTCAAAGTCAAAAGGCTTATAACACTGCTGCTTAGTCACAATGAAATGCCCGTATTAATATATCAGAAATTATTTTTCTCATTTCGCTAAAGCTGATATTCCGTCTTATTTTACAACATGTTTAAATTTCAGGATATGGTATGTTTAAAACAAAGTATAAATTAAAAATTAAATGAAAAACATAATTAGTTAAGGCAGTGATATCTGCACTAGCTTTAAATTTCTGATTGAAAATTTAAAATATAGAAATAAATCGTTTATTAAAGGTTTTTTACACCAAAATTCTTTAGGAAAACAATGAAATGGGAAAACAAAGATATACAATGGCAGCAATGAGCATTTTGGAAGAAAATTGATAATTTAAAAGTTAAATAAGGTGCAACTTAATTTTCACAATAACTGTTGTCAAGCATTTTTCATTATGTTAACAAAAACACAGTGAAGATAATTAACTATGTATCTAAACAGGAAATTTTGAACAAAGAGACAAGTTATTGCTATTTTAAGCATTAGACCACTATGCAGAATCTATAAAAAGATGTAAGTGAAAAAAGGCCAAAACAACTTTAATAAATGATTAAAAAAAGTGTGTTTATCTTACTCCAAAATCTGCTTTGATTATTACTTTGATGATTCTGTATCATGATTATTTTCAAATATATTTTTAACTTTTTTGTACAAAATAATAAAATAAGAATTGAATTCTTCTAAACTCTTAAATAATAAATATGGCTTTGAATATATATATATTTAATATTAAACGTATGAAATGATTCTTAATCACTTCAATCAACAGTCTTCACAGTTCACATTAAATTAGTTATTAATTCTAACAGTTGGCAATACTTGAACAAGGCAGTCTTGATTTGGTGCCTGCAACTTCGGCCAAAGTTAGCAGGGCACTTACAGCATCATCTTCTAAAACAGACACATCTAAAAGGGAAGAAATAAAAGTTTATTTGTTTATAAATAATAGAAGAAATTTAAGCTTATCACTTAAAAGTGAGTTGTCGGCAATAAATTACTCAGACAATCTTAACCGATTTTATTAAACTTTGTTTAAGCTATTTTAACTTAATTCTAATAAAATCACAACAGATCCTATAATGTAAAATGTACCATTTAGGGAAAAGAAACAAACTTGAATTGAGCTTTCTTATTGATTTGTTTTTACACTGTCTGTGCTGGGAATAAAACTCTATATTCATAGAGCGAAGGTTTGACATATTGATTATTTAGGTCATGGAGATCCAACATTTACATTCCAAGGGCCAAATCTGATTGTAAGTTTTCAAGCGGGCCAAATATACATTTAATAACTCCATCAACTTAATATAGGTCTACAAACAACGCTTAAATAAACTATTACTTTCAATTTATTTATATAAATTGTATTTTTGGTTGGTAGAATACTTCAAATTTTATTGCAAAAAAAAATCTCCCAAAAATGTGTTATGAAATATGCAAGCACACACTTTCACAAAACACCTTATCATTATAAATATACTAGCATAGTACCTGTTATGAAATCAACAACCTAATTTTTAGTAATGTTATATTGGCCAATGATTTCATATGGAAATTATTTTTCAATGACCCTCACATTCTGGGAGGTGCATTTAAATTAAAGACTCTATAGTAGATCGAATATTTACTCCAGTGAAAGTATAAAACTGCTCCTCAATCGAATATTTAATTAGAAATAACCTTTTTTAAGTATACTTTTTCATTTTTTGCCCCCACCCTATCCGAATTTTCAGTCAACAAGTATTCCTGTACCCTTTTTGGTTTTGAAAATTTCAGCTTCATGGGTCTTCTGGCCTTTTGAGATTGTTTTCAACTTTGGTTTATTGAAAATAAAAATAAAACCTTTTAGGACCCCTTAGGGAATTTTGGGTAGTCACGTATTCCTGCATCGTTAGGGACTACCTGCTTAAAGAATTTAGGCTTCCTAGTTATAATGTGCTTTGAGAGTATGTTGACTGTTTTACTGGGTCACCCAACACCTTCACCCTCATTTTCGAAGTCCATTTGAGAATGTCATCACCAACTATTCCTGCACTCTTTTGGGTTAGGGGCTACATGTTTGCAAAATTTCAGCGTATGCGGCCAAGATTTTTTTTTTTTTTTT